>JAVJIF010011850.1:0-169738 GCA_038442645.1 Agave tequilana | reverse complement strand
CTGTAATACCCCTCTCCCGGAATACGTGCCTAGTTACGTATTCAGTCCTTTGACCGTATTTTCCGATGTACCTTCCGTATTTGACCGATTTTAATTTCAAATATCATTTTTCAATATTTTAGATTTTATGTGATTTTCTGGAATTTTCTGGAATTAAAATGAATTTCTTCAAAACCGGTGTCGGCCAGTACCGCTGGCCGATTTCCGAATTTTTATCTTCCAAACTGTTAGGAATTTCTAGAAAGTCCTTTAGACTTTATTTCTTAGAATCATATTTCTTACTTATACACTTTTTCTGAGAATTTTATGAATTTATGAAAATTCTTTCGGAGTCGGTAAATAACTGATTCCGGGATTTTTAATTAAAAATCTATACAGTGTTTCTTCAAACGGATTTCACCATGAGTCTTCAAATATTTTTCTTGATTTTTGGTAAAATTTTCAGATCAATCCGAGATACTTGAATTTCGGACATTTTTCCAAAATTTGCAAAATTCCTTTTCCACCTCATGTGCCACCTCATTTCCCACTCACACTTCACCTAACCCCACTCACTCTCTCCCTCTCCCACAGCCGGCCAAGTGGCCAAAGAGAGGACACTCACCTCACCCCTCCTTTTGCAAGAAACCCCTCACTTCTATCCAATTTCCAACCCCTTTACAAAAATCCCAAACTATAAATTCCTATTCATTTGCAAATCACTCTTTTTCTCTCTTTCACTTCAACAAGAGAAGAGAAGCTCCATAATCTCCTCCTTCCACAACTGAACCCTAGCTCCAAGATCACTTCAAGACCTTTCCCTCCAGCCCAAGGCAACTCCAAGAACAAGTTCTTCAACCTCAAGCTTCAACAACAAGTGTGGAGTGAAGCAATCATCTCCATCCTTGAATCAAGTCACAATTGAACCTATCCCAAGTGAGTATTCCACTCACCAAGACTTGTATTAGCCTAGAATACTTGTATCTACACTTCTTGTACACCTAGGTCACCAAAAACCACGAATTGAACCATCAAACACACTTCCAGAAATTCTGATCTGCTCACTGTTCTTCACAGTATTAGTCGACTCATCATAGGAACTAGTCGACTAGAACACTTAGCTGAAACTTAGTTTTCTGGAAAAACCCAGTATTAGTCGACTTGCCCCAAATATTGGTCGACTAACAAACTCTCTGGAAACCCATATTAGTCGACTCCTAGATTCACCTAGTCGACTAATCCATCTTGGACCAGAAAACCCAACTTTCTGTATCAGCAGACTTAGTCGACTTAAGTGTCCATCAGTCGACTAGAACTCCCTATTAGTCGACTAACCTTCCTACCCTAGTCGACTAATTTTCCCTGAAACAGAATTCTAACTCTCTGTATCCCAGTATTAGTCGACTAACCCTTACCCCTAGTCGACTAATCCTGACTGTGTGTCATGGTTAATTTCTGTTCTGAATTTGGTTCTTATACTTGATACATATGTATTATATCTTGCTTATTCATGCTTCAATACTGGCACAACATGACTTATTACTGAATGGATGTATCCCTTGTTACCTCATGACTTATTATTGCATATACTCGTTTCATGACATGTTAAACAGTAATATCACCACTTATCATGCCATCTCTTAAAACTAAGCATGATACACTTGACTTTTACATAAAAGGCACCAACTTACATATGGGTCGGGGGAAATATGCGGATATCGATATGTGTTCGTGTTTACAGTGGTATTAGGTTGTGCACTATATTTTCCGGTCTTACCTGCGGTACTCCAGGGGACCGAGGGGAGTGCTTCCTCCCTTTCCTGTTTACTGTCATGACAAGGGCATACATAAGACCCTCCTGTTAGCCTAGCGGCATTTCCGTCTTCAAGCAACGGAACAATCCTGGGCCGTGTCCCGGGTATGCACGGGACCCACTGTAAACATAGTTCGTCGATACAACCGCTGTTTCCAATAACAACCTTGTTTCACTAGGATATGGATCTATGTGCTCTGGGACGCTGGTCACATAGCTAGATATCACAGTAAGACAAGTAATAATAATAAGACGTTAATTGTAGATTTGTTGCATATGATCTTGCCTTATTGAGTTTACATCGCTTGTTATTCATTGCCCTTATTCATGATCCTTATGTCACTTGACTATCTTTTATTTGTTATTATATGTCTTGACCCTTTGGATTTGCATATTCAGATTCTGAGACTTGGGACGAAGTGGAGCCTTCCACAGAGGACCGGGCCTATCTTTCTGAGCAGGCTGACCAGCTCTAGTCTCATCGTGCCGACTCTTCCTTTTGGTTCACGGGATCTCCACCCATTTCGTGAGCATTTTTGTATTTTTGGTTGTATAGGATTCATTTTGGACTTGGGTTGTGATAAAGGACACTTGTAAAGTGATTTTGCTTATCATAACTTGTATAGCTTTGTATTTATCTTTTGTAAGTTGGCATATGAATATACCACGCTGTGTGTTGTACTCTGATACTTGTTGTACTTAATGCTTAGCGTATATACGTGGGGGCACCATCTGACCTACGTATATGCGTTGCAGTAACGTTCCCGTATCATTGGGATCGGGGCGTTACAGGTTGGTATCAGAGCCTAGGCTCTCAAACCCAAAAGTACAACCAAGTGGCAAATTCTAGTGATTTGCTAATGCCAACTACAATGTACAAAGTTATATAGTCCTTCTTGACTTCGTCCTTGATTCGATCCTCGTATCCTAAACTCCTTCCCTTTGTTTCCAATTCCAGATCTTATCCCTTTCGGTATGGAGAGACGTTCGGGTCGCAACAATGTCGGGCAAGTACCGAATGGACCCGTAGGAGGAGAGGGTGCTGATATCCTGAGGATCATTCAGACTATGCTGGGAACCAGCAACAGCAGATGGAGAATCAGCATCAGCAGACTGAGCTCCTCAGGCAGGAGTTGGCAGCCCCGAAGGAGCAGAAGCCGGGGAACATCTCAGACTTCCGACGGCTACAGCCGGCCGTATTCACGGGAGTCGAGAGGCCATTGGAGGCTGAACAGTGGTTAACAGACACCACGATCTGCTGAACGCCGCCAGGGTGCCTAAGGAGAACCAAGTGGAGGTTGCAAAGATCCAGCTGAAGGACATAGCCAGGACTTGGTGGCTTGCAGAGGAGGCTCGCTTGAAGAAGCCTATCTCTTGGGATACGTTCTCCAAGAGCTTTTATAGCAGGTTCTTTCCCGCCACTGCTCAGAAGGACATGGAGGAGCAGTTCATCAGGCTTCAACAGGGGGATAGATCCGTAGATGAGTATGCTGCAGAATTTCTCAGGTTGAGTCGCTTCGCCCCGTACATGATAGCAGATGAGGAGCAGAGGGCAAGCCGGTTCCAGCAAGGTCTGCAAATGGACATTCAGATGTTCCTAATGCCCCATCATCTGAAGACCTATGCAGAAGTTCTCACCAGCGCTCGAGAGGTGGAGCGTGGGTTTGAGAAGAAGCAAGGAGATCAGAGGAAGGACCAGGCCATGAAGAGGCCGTTTGTACCGGTGGGCAGAGGAGGACCATCCAGAGCAGCGAAGGTCCAGGCCAGGCAACCATTCAGAGCAGTTCCTTACCAGATGGCTCGACCAGGTCTTATCTGCAACTTTTGCCAGAAACCAGGACACTCGCAGCAGGATTGCCGGAGGGCAAATGGATTGTGTTTGGTGTGTGGAGCACGAGACCATGCCGTAGAGACCTGTCCTCACAGGAGAATGGGGTTTGCTAATCAAACCTTGCCGGCACCTCAAGGGCGGAATGGACAGAGGGCACTACCAGGGCCAGTTGGGCAGAGGCACCAGGGACAGTGATGAGGAGAGCTCTTCCCCTTCCTCCACCGCATGTTGCTCGCCCAGTGCAGAGAGGAGCCCGGACAGCAGCAGGGCGTGGCAGAGGTCAGGCCTACAACCTGACAGCAGAGGAGGCTGAGGCTTCAGAGGAGGTGATTACAGGTAACATCAGAGTTCATTCTATACCTGTTCTCGCTCTCTTCGATTCGGGTGCATCCCACTGTTATATCTCCGACCATTTTGTGGCTGTTCATTCCATACCTGTTAAGGCTTTAGACCACAAGTGGGAGATAAGTACCGGGAATGGGGTAGTTATATCTTCTAGAGTTTGTGCTGACTGTCCAGTGGAACTTTGTGGGAAACCTTGGCCATAGATATGCCTCGTACTAGACACCAAAGGGTACGACGTAATCTTAGGCATGACCTGGCTCAGTCAGTACTATGCAGTGATTGACTGTAGAGGGAGGAAGATCAATTTCAGAATCCCGCATCAGCCGGAGTTCCAGTTTAGTGGAGAGGTGAAGCCTGCTAAGAAGGAGATTCAGATGACCACTTCGGAGGTTCTGAAGGGAGTGCCAGTGTGGGATGAGTTTCCAGAAGTCTTTGCTGAGGTCTCAGGTTTCCACCGGAGAGGATAGTGGAGTTCTCCATTGATACAGTTCCAGGGACAGCTCCTATATCCAAGGCTCCGTACAGGATGGCACCGGCGGAGTTGGAGATCTTGAAGAAGCAGCTGCAGGAGTATTCGGACAAGGGATTGATTCGGCCGAGCACTTCACCATGGGGAGCTCCAGTGCTCTTGGCGAATAAGAAGGATGGTGGTAAGAGGCTTTGTATTGATTATAGGGAGTTGAACAAGGTCACCATCAAGAACAAGTATCCCTTGCCCCGGATTGATGACTTGTTTGATCAGCTTCATGGAGCCCGTGTATTTTCTAAGTTAGATTTGCAATCGGGTTACCATCAGCTGAGGGTGAAGAAGGAGATGTTCCGAAGACGGCATTCAGGACCCGTTATGGCCACTATGAATTTCTAGTTATGCCTTTCGGAGTCACCATGCCCCTACGGTTTTCATGGATTTGATGAATCGAGTGTTCTCCCCTTACCTAGATCAGTTTGTAGTTGTATTCATAGATGACATCCTGATCTATTCAAGGAATGAGAAGGAGCATGCAGAGCACTTGAGGATCGTGTTGCAAACCCTCCAGCAGGAGCAGCTTCATGCCAAGAGGAGCAAGTGTGAGTTCTGGTTGGACAGTATAGCTTTCCTTGGACACATAGTTTCAGCAGAAGGAATTTCAGTTGATCCTAGTAAAGTCCAGGCAGTGCAGAATTGGCCAGTTCCGAAGACGGTGACCGAGATAAAGAGCTTTCTTGGACTAGCCGGATATTACAGGCGCTTTGTCCAGGATTTCTCTAGACTTGCAGCTCCGTTGACCAGGCTCACCAGAAAAGGGGAGAGATACATATGGACAGAAGATTGTGATGCAGCATTTGAGCAGTTGAAGCAGAGGCTTATCACAGCTCCAATCTTGAGGACTCCTTCAGGAAGGAGGGATGGTCATTTTCTGTGATGCATCAGGTAAAGGCCTGGGGTGTGTGCTTATGCAACATGATCATGTTATAGCATATGCATCTAGGCAGTTGAAGCCTCATGAGAGGAATTACCCAACTCATGACTTGGAGTTGGCAGCTGTGATATTTGCTTTGAAGATCTGGAGACACTACCTTCTGGGAGACAAAGTGTTGATATACACAGATCACAAGCCTCAAGTATATTTTCTCACAGAAGGAGTTGAATATGAGGCAGAGGAGGTGGTTGGAGCTTATGGCGGACTATGATATTGACTTGCAGTATCATCCAGGCAAAGTCAATACCGTTCCTGATGCACTGAGCAGGATGCCGGAGAACAGAGTGCTAGTCCACCTCTCGCAGCAGAGGGAGTTGATTCAGGAGTTCATCAGACTGGATTTGATGTTAGTGCAAGGAGGTGATAAGGCCGGGCAGTTCATGGCTTTACAGATCCAGTCATCATTGATAGAGGAGATCAGGAAGCTCAGAAGGAGGACCCCATTGCAGAATTCAGAGCTCAGGTGGAGGCTGGATTGAGGTCGGATATCTGCATTCACCCAGATGGTGCATTGTATTTTGGAGATAGACTTTGTGTTCCCCGAGGAGAAGTCAGACAGAAGATTTTGGAGGAATCACACAGTTCAGCTTATTCTATACACCCTGGGGAAACAAGATGTACCAGGACCTGAAGAAGCACTTTTGGTGGAATGCTATGAAGAGGGAGATAGCCCAGTTTGTTGCCAAGTGCTTGGTTTGCCAGCAGATAAAGATCGAGCATCAGAGACCAGCTGGACTTCTTCAACCTTTGCCGATACCCGAATGGAAGTGGGAGCACATCACCATGGATTTTGTGACGGCATTACCTCGGAGTCCCAGGGGTAATAATGCTGTGTGGGTTATAGTTGATCGCCTCACCAAGTCAGCTCACTTCATACCATTCAGGGTAGGCCAGTCGACAGAGGTTCTGGCAGATAAGTATATGAAGGAGGTGGTTCGTCTACATGGAGTTCCAGTTAGTATTGTGTCAGATAGAGACACCAGATTCAGATCTCATTTCTGGGAGAGTCTCCAAGAAAGTCTGGGAACTCGTCTGAAATTCAGTACTTCTTATCATCCTCAGACAGACGGACAATCTGAGAGGACTATCCAGATCCTTGAAGATATGTTGAGGGCTTGCATGATTGACTTTGGGGGATCTTAGGAAGACCATCTTCGCTTGGCTGAGTTTTCATATAACAACAGCTACCAGGCAAGTATTAAGATGGCACCCTTTGAGGCATTGTATGGTAGGAAGTGCCGATCACCGATTTGTTGGGATGAAGTCGGTGAGAGGAGTCTTTTGGGACCAGAGATTCTGATGCAGACTACAGAGAAAGTCAGAGTTATCAGAAATCATCTCAGGGCTGCTCAGAGTAGGCAGAAGAGTTGGGCAGACACTCGGAGAAGGCCATTGGAGTTCCAGGATGGAGATCATGTATTCTTGAGGATATCACCTACCAGGGAGTGATCCGGTTCGGTGCTCGTGGGAAGCTAAGTCCAAGGTATATTGGCCCATTCGAGATCCTGGATCGTGTGGGAGATGTGTCCTATAGATTGGCATTACCGCCATCTTTGGACGGGGTGCATAATGTCTTCCACGTGTCTCAGTTGAGGAAGTATGTCAGGGATGACAGCCATATTCTGGATCATTCCGAGCTGGAGCTACAACCTGATTTATCATACCAAGAGCAGCCGTTGGCCATTCTGGATAGGAGTGTCAAGTCACTGAAGAACAGAGCTATTCCATTGGTATTGGTGTCATGGAACAGGCATGCGCCAGGAGAGGCCACTTGGGAGCGTGAGGACGTTATCCGGGATCGTTATCCTCATCTTTTCACATCTTGATTGGGTAAGACTCTTTTCTTCTACTTTTTCTACCGTTATCTTTCCTTGTATCCATATCTATCTTTGCTTTTCCTGTTATCTTTTACCTTATGAAATTTCGAGGACGAATTTTTGTAAGGTGGGTAGATTGTAATACCCCTCTCCCGGAATACGTGCCTAGTTACGTATTCAGTCCTTTGACCGTATTTTCCGATGTACCTTCCGTATTTGACCGATTTTAATTCAAATATCATTTTCCAATATTTTAGATTTTATGTGATTTTCTGGAATTTTCTGGAATTAAAATGAATTTCTTCAAAACCGGTGTCGGCCAGTACCGCTGGCCGATTTCCGAATTTTTATCTTCCAACCTGTTAGGAATTTCTAGAAAGTCCTTTAGACTTTATTTCTTAGAATCATATTTCTTACTTATACACTTTTTCTGAGAATTTTATGAATTTTGAAAATTCTTTCGGAGTCGGTAAATAACTGATTCCGGATTTTTAATTAAAAATCTATACAGTGTTTCTTCAAACGGATTTCACCACCTGAGTCTTCAAATATTTTTCTTGATTTTTGGTAAAATTTTCAGATCAATCCGAGATACTTGAATTTCGGACATTTTTCCAAAATTTGCAAAATTCCTTTTCCACCTCATGTGCCACCTCATTTCCCACTCACACTTCACCTAACCCCACTCACTCTCTCCCTCTCCCACAGCCGGCCAAGTGGCCAAAGAGAGGACACTCACCTCACCCCTCCTTTTGCAAGAAAACCCCTCACTTCTATCCAATTTCCACCCCTTTACAAAAATCCCAAACTATAAATTCCTATTCATTTGCAAATCACTCTTTTTCTCTCTTTCACTTCAACAAGAGAAGAGAAGCTCCATAATCTCCTCCTTCCACAACTGAACCCTAGCTCCAAGATCACTTCAAGACCTTTCCCTCCAGCCCAAGGCAACTCCAAGAACAAGTTCTTCAACCTCAAGCTTCAACAACAAGTGTGGAGTGAAGCAATCATCTCCATCCTTGAATCAAGTCACAATTGAACCTATCCCAAGTGAGTATTCCACTCACCAAGACTTGTATTAGCCCTAGAATACTTGTATCTACACTTCTTGTACACCTAGGTCACCAAAAACCACGAATTGAACCATCAAACACACTTCCAGAAATTCTGATCTGCTCACTGTTCTTCACAGTATTAGTCGACTCATCATAGGAACTAGTCGACTAGAACACTTAGCTGAAACTTAGTTTTCTGAAAAAAACCCAGTATTAGTCGACTTGCCCCAAATATTGGTCGACTAACAAACTCTCTGGAAACCCATATTAGTCGACTCCTAGATTCACCTAGTCGACTAATCCATCTTGGACCAGAAAACCCAACTTTCTGTATCAGCAGACTTAGTCGACTTAAGTGTCCATCAGTCGACTAGAACTCCCTATTAGTCGACTAACCTTCCTACCCTAGTCGACTAATTTTCCCTGAAACAGAATTCTAACTCTCTGTATCCCAGTATTAGTCGACTAACCCTTACCCTAGTCGACTAATCCTGACTGTGTGTCATGGTTAATTTCTGTTCTGAATTTGGTTCTTATACTTGATACATGTGTATTATATCTTGCTTATTCATGCTTCAATACTGGCACAACATGACTTATTACTGAATGGATGTATCCCTTGTTACCTCATGACTTATTATTGCATATACTCGTTTCATGACATGTTAAACAGTAATATCACCACTTATCATGCCATCTCTTAAAACTAAGCATGATACACTTGATTTTTACATAAAAGGCACCAACTTACATATGGGTCGGGGAAATATGCGGATATCGATATGTGTTCGTGTTTACAGTGGTATTAGGTTGTGCACTATATTTTCCGGTCTTACCTGCGGTACTCCAGGGGACCGAGGGGAGTGCTTCCTCCCTTTCCTGTTTACTGTCATGACAAGGGCATACATAAGACCCTCCTGTTAGCCTAGCGGCAGGTTCCGTCTTCAAGCAACGGAACAATCCTGGGCCGTGGTCCCGGGTATGCACGGGACCCACTGTAAACATAGTTTCGTCGATACAACCGCTGTTTCCAATAACAACCTTGTTTCACTAGGATATGGATCTATGTGCTCGGGACGCTGGGTCACATAGCTAGATATCACAGTAAGACAAGTAATAATAATAAGACGTTAATTGTAGATTTGTTGCATATGATCTTGCCTTATTGAGTTTACATCGCTTGTTATTCATTGCCCTTATCATGATCCTTATGTCACTTGACTATCTTTTATTTGTTATTATATGTCTTGACCCTTTGGATTTGCATATTCAGATTCTGAGACTTGGGACGAAGTGGAGCCTTCCACAGAGGACCGGGCCTATCTTTCTGAGCAGGCTGACCAGCTCTAGTCTCATCGTGCCGACTCTTCCTTTTGGTTCACGGGATCTCCACCCATTTCGTGAGCATTTTTGTATTTTTGGTTGTATAGGATTCATTTTGGACTTGGGTTGTGATAAAGGACACTTGTAAAGTGATTTTGCTTATCATAACTTGTATAGCTTTGTATTTATCTTTTGTAAGTTGGCATATGAATATACCACGCTGTGTGTTGTACTCTGATACTTGTTGTACTTAATGCTTAGCGTATATACGTGGGGGCACCATCTGACCTACGTATATGCGTTGCAGTAACGTTCCCGTATCATTGGGATCGGGGCGTTACACATTCTCTTCGATGTATTCTCCACTAGTTTTCTCCCTGGTGGTTGGTAAATGGATCACTTATATTAAGCTCTGACCTCACATAGTCAAGAGATATAATTCTATCATTCAGCAGCTGCTTTATAATTTTATGCCTTAGACGTATACGCCTACTCTTTCCATTGTATATTCTATTCTTAGTTCTAGCAATAGTAGCTTGGTTATCACAATGACTAGACACAGACGGAGCTGGTCTCTTCCAAATTGGTATATCAATCAAAAGATTTCTGAGCCACTCAGCTTCAGTACTTGCCTTCTTTAAGGCAATAAACTCAGACTCAATAGTAGAGTGAGCTGTGACGGTTTGCTTGGATGATTTCCAAGACACCGCACCCCTACCAACTGTGATCACATATCCACTTGTGGATTTTAGCTCATCAAAATCGGATATCCAGTTAGTATCCGAGTATCCCTCTAAAACAAAAAGAAAGGCACAATATGTCAAACTATAATTAATAGCTCCTTTTAGATACTTTAGCACTCGATATAATGTTGTCCAATGGTCCTTATTAGGATAGTGAGCGTAACGACTAAGTCATCCTACGGCATAAGCAATGTCAGGTCGTGTATAATTCATCAAGTGAATTAAACGACCAATGATTTGTGCACACTTAGATTGTGATACACTTTGTTCTTTATTCTTTCTTAAATGAATGCTGCCATCATAAGGTGTAAAAGCAGGAGTACAGTCAAAATGATCAAATCTTTTCAACATTTTTTTTATATAGTGTCCTTGTGAAAGTATGATACGATCAGAATCTCTAATTATTTTAATTCCTAATATCACATCAACTTCACCCATACCTTTCATATCAAAATTAGAGGACAAAAATAATTTGGTATCATTTACAATTTCTAAGTTTGTACCAAATATAAGCATATCATTAACATATAAACAAATGATAATACCAACATTATGCTCAAATTTAGTATAGATATATTTATCAGCCTCATTAATCTGATAACTATAGGAAACAAGAACACTATTAAATTTATCATGCCATTGTTTGGGTCAGTGTTCTAAAAAAGGTTTAAGCGGCCGATTAATCGTCTGCTTAAATATTTTCGGTCTGAAACCGAACATAACTTGAAAAAAGCGGTCGGATTACTCGGCCAGGCGATTAATTCGCTTAAGCGATGATTAAATGTCTAATCGGTGATTAATTAGTGTCTGTTTAAACGTTATTCAATCGTTTTCTAAATTAAATGTCTAATCGGTGATTAATTAGTGTCTGTTTAAACGTTATTCAATCGTTTTCTAAATAGATTCGAATTTCGAACCCATTAAGCTAACTGAACTCAAACCCGATCCAATAATTGAAGATATAAATTGTCGTGTGTTAGAGAATTAGGGCTTGTGAGCCCTAAATTTATCAGCATCCTTGATCCACTTGCGGTGACAATGAAGCTCCTAAATCTCATGAAAAAGCTCTCGATGCTCATAACAATAGACGACAAAGCTCCCGAAGCCTTAATTTTATCTGAAACTCCCAAAGCTCACGACGGCAGACAATCCTCCTAGAGAATTAGGGCTTCCGAAGCTCGACGACAAAGAAATTCACAAAGCGCTGATCCTCCTGTGGCGAACTCCCCCTTCGACGGTAACCTTCTCTTACAGTTGATCCTCCCACCGCGACCTCCCTCTTTGTCGAAAAAGACCTCCCTCTGTTATCAACTCTCTGGTCAGCAGCAAAGTGTCGACGGCGATCTCCTACGTCGACGACGACCTCCCCTTGGTCAGCTCTCTCCACCTTGCGTGCACGTATTTTACCTAGGTTCTTGCCAATGTTTTTTTGTTTTTTAATAGGCTGAGGAGTGCTTCAAGTGTAAGAAGAATAGAGTTGCACATTACTTGCAGTTGCATCTAGCAGTGAACCAAAGTTGTTGGAAGTATGTTGCTTTTTGAAAGAAATACATATATTTGTTCATTTACAAAGCATTTTATAACTATAGTTGTTGGATGTGGAGGTACATTGATGTATTTTGAACTGATTGACATTATTACTTTTTAAATTTCTCTTAGTACGAGCAATTTAATTTTTCAAGTTATGTTTGCTATACCTTTTATGCTTTTTTTTGAAAGTTTATAGAATTCATATTTGCATGTTTTAAGTATTATAATATTATTATATATTAAAATAATAATAACATGTAACCCATTTAATCTCCGTTTAAAACCGTTTAAGCATTATGCGCTCCCAGACCGTGCGCGTACTGTAACCGCTTTTTAGAACATTGATTTTGGGTGCTTGTTTTAAACCATATAAAGATTTTACAAGCTTGCAGACTTTGTGTTCATTTTCAGTTGTCACGCAACTTTCAGGTTGGTCCATATATATTTCTTCTTCCAATTCTCCATTTAAGAATGTAGTTTTAACATCCATTTGATGTATCACAAGCTTATAAATAGATGCTAAAGTAAACAACACTCTAATAGATGCAATTCTAGTTACAGAAGCAAATGTATCAAAATAATCAAAGTCTTTTTTTGAGTGTATCCTTTAGCAACCAATCTAACTTTAAATTTATCCAAAGACCTATTAGGTTTCAATTTTCTTTAAATATCCATTTGCAACCAATTGGTTTTGCACCTGGTGGCAAATCAACAAATTTTCAAGTGTGATTCGACAATATAGATTCTAATTCATTATTAATAGCTTCTTTCTAGAATGGAGCATCCGGAGAGGAGATAGTCTTTGTATAAGTGTGAGGGTCATCACCAACAAGAAATGTAAAGAAATCTTTACCAAAGTCAGTTTCTTTTCTAACTCTTATTTCTCCTTAGTTCAACTCTTCATTATCATCAGATTCTTGTGCATGACTAGATGATGAAGCATGAGAAAGTTTATCAACATGAGTTTTCAATGAAAAAACATGCTCAAAAACTTTTGCATTTTTAGTTTCAACAATAGTGTTAATTTTCATAACATTATTATCATTTCTTGTCACAAGAAACCTATATAAAGCACAATGATGTGCATAACTATAAACATGCAGTTAAAGGTTTTGGGTCATAGTTTCTTTCTTTCAGGTTCAGGTAGAAGAAGAACTTTAGCCAGACACTCTCACACTTTTAAATAGTTTAAGTTTGGTACATGTCCTTTCCAGATTTCATATGGGGTTAAAGCGGTTTTCTTATATGGTATTCTATTTTGAATATGACAAGCAGAGAGTATAGCCTCCCTCATAGGTTTAGAGGTGCACAGAACTTATAAGTATAGCATTCATCATATTTTTGAGTGTTCTATTTTTTTCTTTCAGCAACACCATTAAATTCAAGTAAATATGGAGGGGTAATCTCATGAATTATGCCATGTTGTTTACAAAATTCATTAAATTGTTTAAGTTCATATTTACCACCTCTATCCGATCTCAATTTCTTGATTTTCTTATTTAGTTGATTTTCAACTTCTGATTTATGTTTAAGAAACATTTCAAAGGCTTCATCTTTAGATCTTAACAGATAGAGTACTGTTTATTTGGAATAGTCATCAATAAAGGTGATATAGAACCTTTTACCACCTCTAATTAAGTTATTTTTTAGGTCACCAAGATCACTATGAATAAGCTCAAGCAATTCAGATTCTCTTTGCACACTTTTGCAAGATTTCTTAATGGATTTAGATTCAATACATATTTCACATTTGTCATGATCAGATATAGTTACATTTTGCAAAAGACCTATATCTTTCATTTTCTTAATGTAAGAAAAACCAACATGTCCTAACCTACCATGCCAAAGATCACAAGAGTCAATCATGTAAGCAGAAGAAGTAGATTCATTTTCATTCATGATCTCAAATACATTCAACCTAAATAAACCCTGACTACAGTAGTTTTTACCAACAAATTGTTCATTCCTAGTCATTACAATTTTATCAGATTCAAAGTAGACCTTAACTGCAGCTTTTCCAAGAACAGAAACAGAAACGAGGTTCCAACGAATCTTAGGAACATAAAGCACATCTGTAAGAAAAAGGATCTTCCCTGAGGTGAGCTTGAGAAGCACCTTTCCCTTACCCACAACGGGTGAGGGCCTCGAATCGCCCATGAATACTTGTTCACCATCATCAACAGAGGAGTAAGAAGAGAAAGCTCATCTGTCGGCGCATATATGTCGGGTTGCAGAATCAATCACCCAGTTCTTATTATGTGCAACCATGTTAACTGCAGATATTACAACAGCAATAATGTCACTCTCAACCAGGCTAGCTTGTGGTTTGGATGGAGCCTCTCCAGTCTTCCGGAACCTACACTGTGCTGAGTAGTGTCCGGATTTGCCACACACAAAACAATTTCCTTTCTTCTTGACAGTAGAGTTAGGGTTTCTTTTCATCTTAGGGTTCTGATTTGATTTGAAGTTTGGCTTATGAAAATATTTCTTTGGTTTAGAAGGCTTTCTTTCAATTAGATTTACCTTAGAAGTAAGCTTCTTGGCCCTTTCTGTTTTCTCTCTTTCTTTATTTTTCTCTTCAATTCTAATATGAATTATTACATCTTCAATGTTCATTTATTTTCTTTTATGCTTCAGTTATTTTTTGTAATCTTTCCGTGAGTCTGGTAGTTTTTCAATTAGGGCTCCAGCAACAAAGGCTTTGGGTAGAGTGATGTTTTCATTTTAAGATCATCAATTAGAACATAGTATTCATGAATTTGAGAGGAAATATCTTTTTTATCGGACATGACAAAATTCAGAAAATTTCCAATAGCAAATTTTTGATTTCCAACATCTTCAAAAATGTATTTCTTATCAAGACTTTTCCAAATTTCAGTTGCAGTTTTATAAGGACAGTAAACATCAAACAGTGCATTACTAAGTGTGCTGAGAATGATGTATCTACAAATTTTGTTAGCCTTTTCCTAGTTTTGCAATTCTTTTTCTTTCTATGGTTTAGGATCAATTATAACAAAGGCATAACTAGTTACATCAAGTGTAGACATAACATTTTCTTTCCATCTTTTATAGTGGGTTCCATTAAAATTTTCAATCTAGAAATGTCAGGTAGAGACTTAACATTAGTAGCAGCAACCATAACAGTATTCATATCTACTGTTAACATTATTGGAAAATAACGTACGAATTACTGCTAAGCTATTTAAATTAAACTTTCAAGAAGGAAGAAACTTCTCTATTTTGATCGAGGCGTGCGGAGCACTGTCATTAAGAGTAGATCGTGCCCCTCTGAGAGAGTATCTCAGTGCAGCAAGTTGATGGCGGCCTACCATCCAGGATTCAACGATCGCTGGCCCTGCAAGCGTGCACTCACAATGCACAGGCCCTCGAACAGCTCGGTTTTATTTCCTCTAGAGATGTAGGGAATAACTGAAGAGTTTAAGAGAATTTCAGAGGAGGAAGAAAATGGTTGAGTTGTATTTTTGAGAGTAGGAAATAGGCCCATTATAAAGAGAGTTTTTCATCATTAGAAAATTCTTGGGCAGAGAAAACAATCCTTGGATAGAGAACCAATCTTTAGACAGAGAAATAAATCTTTTCTTGTGCAGAGGAACAATATTGCCATGAAAAGTATTACTATAGATTTTGGGCAGAGAGCTCTCAACCGCTAACTCTGACATGATAGGACATGGAAAGATACGAATCTCAACAGCTATTTCTGACCCAAATATTGTGAGGATATGGAAAGATTTTATTTTAATTTTCAATCCAAAAATATAATTGGAAAACTTAGCCTATTCGGGTCACACCCGCGGGGGCTCTCAAACCAGGATTTGCACAACCCTATGCGTGCGATGCGGGCGCACATGCACGCATTAAGGTTTTCTGGACCCGGTAACCCAATTTTCTTCACTAGCTCTCAATGGGCTTGTGTACGCGCGAGCACTCCTTAGTTTCTATCCCACACAACCCATCATGAGAGGGACTCTATATATAAACACTAAAGAGTTCTTTTCCTATCCAATGTGGTACTAAGATAACTTTGCTTAATTTTGAATACCTTCAAATACTAACAGGTTATACCCCTCCCTCTCTCAACGGAGAAGTTCCAAGTTCAGTTCCTGCAGTTCTCAGAAGGGGGATTTGACCTGGGTACTTGGTGTTAAGTGACCTGTGTATAGGCTGAAGGTGACCTCTGTTTTGTTTCTTAAGCGGGAAAAAATGATTTTTTAGATATGTATCCCCTCAAATCTTCTATATTTACAAATTTACTCTAAAATCAGGTGAATTGCTAGTATACTCTCTAAATCATCTAAAATCCAAATAAGTTACCCTTCTCTGTTAGTCTAACAGAGTAAAAAAAATATTCTAATTTTTGTTGTTAAGTGATATACATTTTTTCTGAAGTTCCAACATTATTCTTCTCTCCTCTCTCTCCTCTTCTTTCCCATTATGAATCCGTCTTTGAATCTCCTTCAACCTTGCAAAACACCCATCCCCTCTCTTCATCCCCATCCATATTTCCATCAAAGAACCCTATTTATATTTTGAGCACCTTTCATCTCATCATCAAACCCTCTTAAAAAATGTAAAATTGATCAAAGAGGTTCATTGAGAATCTGAGATCAAACGAACCCAAGTCCCAAAAGTGGTCAAGAAGAAGAGTGAAATAATGGAGTTGCGATCAAATCAAAAGTAGAGATGAGAAGTGGTGAAGGTGTTGGTGGCGTGGTTGTAGTCGGCAACAAGGTTAAGAAGAGAGAGAGAGAGAGAGGAGGAAGAGGAGCGTGGAGGTGGCATGGGAGAGAGGAGATGATGGGGTGTAGTAATCGCGGGTGACGAGATCAAGAAGGAGAAAGGAAGTGGTGTGAAGCGGTTGTCATCGACGATGAGATCAAGGAGAGAGCAGCAGAGGTTGTTGTTGCGTATTTTCTTTAACTTAAATAATTTGGAAGGTATACCAACAATTTACATGATTGTGGAGAAGATTTCTAAATATAGAAAATTGATGGCTAAATATCTAAAAAAACAAATAAAAAAGAACAAAAAGAAGTAATTAACGAAGCAAGCCCATTACAAAATCCTATCACATAAAGATGATACAAAAATGAGCAGCCGAATAAAAGCCCCTCCCCTCACTACAAGACAAAAGCTGACAAAGAGTTTGTCGGTGGCTAAAGGCATAGAGATGAGAAGCTGGGCTGCAGACGATGCAGAGGATCACTTGTTTATGGCGTCACCGTCCACGCCGTCGTCAACAGCCATCATCGGTGTGGCATGTCCGGCTCAAACATATCTAGAATGATAGTAGCCGCCCTGGTCTCTGCTTGAGGCCGCTAGTCGTAAAATACACTTACAGTCTAGACAGTTAATTTGTGGTGATATAACTCTCACTTATAACTTATTTGTAGCACAAACAGTTAATTTTATGGTCATGCAAATCTGTATTGCAAACTTTTAATTGTAATTAGATTAATATTTTTATTATTAGATTAATCTTTTAAATTATGAGATATCCTTTTTAATTATTAGATTAAATTTAATTATTTGATTAAAAAATTTTATTTATTATTCTAATAATTTTATTATTAAAAATTTTTATTACTAGATTAGTAATACTTAATATGAAATTAATAATTTTTAATTATTAAATTTTTTTTATTTTTGAAATCTAATATTTTTAATTATTGATTTTAACTAATATTTAATATTACATTGCAATATTTAATATTTTTAATAATTAATATTAGATTACTATTAATATTTTAGTAATCTAATATTTTTATTATTTTATAATGTTAATATTTTAATATTTTTTACTATTTAATATTTTTAAATATTTACTTTTTTATTATTTTACTATTTTTAATATTTAATATGTTTAAATCACCAAACGGTTAGTTTTGTGGTCCACTTTTTCACTTACAACTTACAATTACCACCAAACACCATAAAACACAATATACTTTCCCACTTATAACCTCACATTACTTATCAAATACCGTAAAACTTGCGTAAAACTCACTTACAACTATAAAAAAGCTTGTCAGTTACGGCTTACGACTTACGATCACTTACAGCAACCAAATAGACCCTATGTATCCCACCAGCCTGTGCAACTCAAAGTACTATAAAGACTATTGTTAAAAAAGATTAAGTTTCTTTTCTTTCCTATTTCTCTCTCTGTTTCGTAGGAACAGCACACAGCTGGTCGGAATCCATGCGATTCAGTCACGTCCAAAGGATCCAGTTGTGCCTTCAGGCAGCCCCCAATCAAAGCAGCGGATCATCTGCGCTAGAATCAGCGGACAGACGATCAGAGCCAGCAGCATCCCTGCACACATTCTGGCAATTGGTCAACTTAAGTTTTTCCTTTTGTCTTACTGGCAATTGGTTGTTTTGAGTTGCTCATGTTCAAATAGAAGGGCTTTTTGTTTTACGTCAGAATCTTCTCCTTTGACCTCAGTTCCATTGCATAGATGTTGTTTTATTAAAGACAGGATTTAACATGATGGTCATGCTTTCAAGTAATTTAACTTAGATTTTTTATGAACGGTTGTGATTTAAAAAATAGACCGTTTAGTTTAAAGTGGCAGTGGATGAAATTCAAATTATATTTTCCTCCACATGAGAGAAGAAAATTTATTCTCTCTTCTGGAGATAATTTCTTTTCCTCAAACAGATAAATAACATTTAATCACACAATATAAAGTACACACCTCTAATGCTAACAACTCCAGAGGGAAATTAGACAAGCAAATCTTTTTAGAAAGTGAAGAAAACTTTTCATGTATTGTAATCCAATTAGCGCACTGATTACCTTCTCAAAAAGTATGTGAGATACTGACATGATGGAACATATATAGCATCAACAAATACTATACCAAAATGCCCAGAATTTTTACCTCCCTCTAGAGCGAGCCTTGATTATAAGATGCAGCGAGATATCCTCACCAAAATCCTCTGGAAAGAAGAGAATCCAGAAACACAACACCATTAACATTTTGCATATACCGCAGCAAGAGTTCTGCCAGTTAAAATCTCAACAACGAATCCGAGCGCATTCGCCTGATCGCTGATCAACTGCCTGCACCATCAAAATTCAACTCCATATAGTAGTTGGATAATTAAAATTTCAAATGCATCATAATATACTAAAAAAGGTCGCCAAAGAGTATCATCAGTTTTGAGTGCATAAGATTTGCCCCTTGACATTTCCACCATTAATTTCGAAGATCAATGAATTCCTTTGCTCCAGTACCCATTATAACCTGAAAACAACACTTCCCAACACTGATGTGACTAACAATGCAGCAAACAATGAGATAATTAAAATCCTCCACATGAATCAGACTTAGCTTGAACACTGATATTTCTACTATGAAGAAACAGCCTACTTTGAATACAACTGTGTTTTAGTTTTCGCCAGAGCGACCCTTGATCTTCAGTGCAACCAGCAAAGCCCATAACTGAGAACAATTCAAATTCCCTCGAGCACAGTGAGTTAGTTCATGATAAACTCTATGTTACTGAGTAACAATCTACATCTACTCCATGCTACATCAGTTTATTAGCAACCCCAGTTCCAGGCAACTGAACTTGAATATGAAGTTTAAAGAACATAAATGTGTAGTTGCATCTAGACCTTTAGGTCAGACGAGTCTCAGTCATGGGTCGAGATATCAGCCGAAACCGATATGTATCATCAATATCATATCGGATTTCAACCTATCGATACGACATCAGACCTTCGAAATCAGTATTAGCCAAAACTTATACAAATATATCAGGTTTGTATCGGCTGATATTGAAAAATATTTGCCGATATAATACAATAGGAATTTAGCTATGAGTTTAAAATTCAGCTACGAGATATTTCCAGACACAATACGATATTTTCCAACTGAGCATTACTCAAATGGCATTACACTTCCTTCTCCCTTATGGAAGGTCGTGCATTTGTATCTCTCTATCTGCGGTGCATGAGGGGATTTTTTTAAACTAAATTTGCAGGATGCATTAAGAGGCGTATTACTTGACGATTCGACTACATAGCTACGGAGGCCACTAGGCTAAACTAGCCTCTTTCCTAAAATTTAAAAAAAGGAAGAGAAAATAAAAGGAAAAGAAGAAAAGACAATGAAAAAGAAAGAAGATAGAAAGGAAAATAAATAAATAAAAAAGAAAAGGAAAAAAAGAAAAGAAAGACAAGGAAGTAAGATAAAAATGAAAGAAAATGAAATGAAAGAGAAAAGAAAAGAAAGAAAATGAAAAGAAAAGATAAAAAGAAAAAGAAAAGGATAGAAAATAAAAAAAAAAGAGCAAAGAAAATAAATACAACTGAAAGGAAAGGAGAGAAGCATGTGTTTTAATTTCCCTATTTCTTTCCTACTTTTCTAGCTGAAAATTATTTTTATCTTTTAGTAATCTGCATGATGTCCTCTTTTATTTCCATGTAGCAAGTCATTTGTCTTGTTGTCGTCCACAAAGTCAAAAGGAAACCACATGACATGTATGTTTTGCATGCAAAACCCCATGAACTTTTCATTTTAAGTATATATAGCTTAAAATATACATGAAGAAAATGTACCTAAGATGCTATCTGAAACTCCAATCTCCCTATCATTTTTTTATGATCTGATCACTCATTATGATCTTCATGTCCTGAAACGTATACAGATGAAAATCACACAGTTTGGAGTTAATTTAATCATTAATTTAATAGTTGCATCCGTTCTATTGTTATAGAACCATTAATTTTTCAACTATTTGATACATAAGTAAATGAAATCCAAACACATGATTTTTCCTCTTTATACATCTAAGGTCATGAAGAAAATAATGAGTGGTCGGATCATGAAATGTGATAAGAAGATTGGAGTTTCAGATGCGCCATATGAGATAACTCTCTTAGGGGAAATACGAAGTTGGATCTAAAATGTGCAAATGCAGTGTGATCATTCTCAATCTAAAATAAAATGATGCAGCTACTCAGTTACGATGGCACAAGCTTGTAAATGTAATGTATATGAATAGCAAACTTAGGTTACAGATACTCAAAATCTCACTATATAGTGGCAGTAGATAAAACGAAAAAATAACAGAGAATAGTTATCAACCCACAAATAAATAGACCGTGTTAAGAAAATTACCTAATGAGAATCACATGGATCTCAGTGACCTGTATTGGGTACTGATGTAAAACTCTCGTCGTCACGATCGTAACGACACGAAGATTACCTGAATCGGAGCCTGGATGTGAATATTACCTCCCAAACAAGAACCAATTCAATAGCAGGTATGTCCTGCTTCTGAACCCACTACTGTAGCAACAGGTCGAATTGCTAAAGCGGGTTTACAACTTAAATCTGTTTGCCTTTCTTCCTTTTGTGTGGGTTTGGGTCGGGTTGATCCTTTAAACCCACTTCATCTTCTTTCTGTTGCAGGTAGCAGATCGAAAGGGAAAGGATCTCGGCGTCCGGTTGTGTCGATGAAGGGCGCAGGTCGTGGAAGAGGGAAAGAAGACCGATAGCTGGTTGGCTGGTGTCGGGGACGATGGTGGTGGCAAGTCGAAGAGAAGAAGGCGGGGTCATTGGAGAAGGGAAGCAGGTGGCGGTGGTATCGTGGGGCAGCGAGGAGGCAGCGACTGTTGGAGTGGAAGAAGGGACGCGGAGGCAGAGTCTAGTGGCGCGCAGGCGAAGGTGAAGGCAGAGATGGCGGCAGAGATGGATCCTGGCCAAGATTTGCTCGGCGTCGGCGTGAGAGAGAGTGATGATCATGAGTAGGATGTCGATTTGAGGGAGGGGCTTGGTTGATTTGTTGTTGGGTGGGGAGAGGACAAATTGGGGGTGTTGTTGGGTTTTGTTAGGTTCCTTTTGATGGATTGAAGAAGACAAGAAGATAAAGATGGAATGGGTTTTGGTGTAGAGAGGAGAAGAATGGGGGGGAGGGGGGAGAGAGAGAGAGAGAGAAGGAACAAAGAGGGGGGAAAGCTTTGTGCTGGCGGCTGAGAAGAGAAGAGAGAGGAAGGAGATTAAGAGTAGGATTAAGGTTTTAAGGAATATTAGGAAACTAATCCCAAACAATTTGAGAGAACAAAATCTCACACAACATAATTTTATTCAAAATTTTCATTATTTGTTCCAACTAATCCCAGAGTCTATAAATATACTTTACAAATTTGTAATTCAAAACCACAACCGATGTGATACTAATAAAAAGAGAATACAATATCGAACACCTAATAAATCAAAACATAACTGAAAGATAAAATTACATAAAATAAAATAATAAAGTCTTCAACTGCTCGAGTCAATCTGGACTGGTATTCTTGCCTGCTTCAGCACTTGATGTCTGCATCCATTCTCCCGGGGTGGGAGAAGACTCGACCTCGTCGAGACAGCTGGAATAGTGCTCCCCTATACTGGATTAGTCGCTGCAAATCACCTCGATTTAGTTGTGAAACAACAGTTGGTGATTTTCCTTTACAGCGGTCCAAGTACCCGTGAGTTCCACCAGCTTTGGTGGTGATAGTCTCATCCTCTAAAACTTTATCAACCTTCTCTGCTGTAATGGGATGAGTATCTAGGAAGTGGGATAAGTAGGGGTCTCTCAGAGAATGGCTTAGAGGAAAGCTTAACAATCAAGGGGTTACAATCAAAACCCTTGTAGTCCACTAGATCATTAATATTGAAAGTACAACTAATATCATAATCTCTAAGAAGATTTCTAATATACATATCGCAATTCAGTTTATTCAAGATCTTGAAAGATCCACCAATGCGGACATGCAACATCTTAACAAATCCCGAAGGAAACTATTTCGGATAAATCCGAACCATCACATAATCGCCTACATTAAAAGTTTTAAATATTTTTCTACTGTCAATTCATAAAGTAGGCTTCACATTGCTCCATTTATTTCTATCACTGATCTCTTTGTGAAGTGTGTGCGCGTGTTTATGTGATACAAATGTGGATGCAGACTCGAATACTCTATAGTGGAATGGTGTCGGCAGTTAGAGAGAAAGCAGTTTACAAGCAGAATATGCATGACTAGTGAGAGGAAAGGGGGAAGCAGTAGCAATGGGAGGTAGGAAAGGTGGAGTTGGCAGCAATGCCAAAGTGGATATCTATTTGGGTTGTCCAGTCTTGGGTGATG
The DNA here is from genome assembly GCA_038442645.1 of Agave tequilana. Lineage (NCBI taxonomy): Eukaryota > Viridiplantae > Streptophyta > Magnoliopsida > Asparagales > Asparagaceae > Agave > Agave tequilana. Next base: position 146,681 of record JAVJIF010011850.1, on the reverse strand, counting down.
TGTGTGTTTTATATACATATTTTACATCACTTTTTATGCCTATTATTTGTCATATTTAATATTACATGGGTATTTTGTTAGTGTTATTTTGCAGATTTTAGGCAAGAGTAAATTAAAAGAAAAGAGCAAAAATTGGCGAATCGTTGATATCAAATGAACAAAAGAGACGTAGAACCAGAGATCTGAGTAAAGTTGGAACATCTCAAAAGAGCCTTCACGCAAAATCAGAAATTCCATAAAAATCTGGGACTGAAATGGTCAAGAGTTCGGCCACCCAGCCGTAGAGAGTAGCCGTGGACCAGTCAATGGGAATGCCAACTCAGAGGTCAACATGAGTCAAAAAGCAGAGCGTCAATACAACCAGATGTTCGGCCGGTGGCTGTAATTTCAGCCAGCTGGCCATACTTTGGTGGCGATTGTGTATAAAAAAATTTTCAGTAATTCGTGTAAATTAAGAAACCTAGGTTTTTATATTCGACTAGGGTTCTACTGCTCTTTGTTCTATATAAACGCCACCAAGCCTCTTGTAAAATATACAATTTTTATTCTCTCTTTTATTTTGAGCGAAATCAATAAAATTCTGTTGTTAGTCATTAACTCTCAGAGTACTTTCAGTAGGAAAATTTTCAAGGCTTCATCTTTATTGGTGCTCTCTTACCTTTCTTTTTACTTTTCTTTTATTCCATGATCTCTTTCAATATTATAATGTGTTTTATTTTCATAGTTATGAACTAATTTTTCATAACTAGGGCATGATGTAGAGATTGTATTGAGAAATAAGATTATATTTTGTACAAATTCTCCTATATGTTTTATAAAGTTTAATTCTTTTATATGCTAAGTTGTTAAATCTTGTGCTTTATTATTACAATTGGTGCACACAATTGATTAGAAAGTTATATTAGAGTCTGAGAGGAGATAACTTAGCAAAATCTTCTAGGATTAACAATCATAACTGAGACATTGAGACGTAAGAGTTGTGCAGTCAGGTAGGAATATTCATCGCACTTAATGCATCTTCTAATTAGCAATCTACTACATTGAGAGATTGTAAATTCTAGATTTAGAAGATAGATTGGTATTATTCGAAAGAAAATACTAATTAGATTAGGGAATTCCGATTGTTAACATAAATGGATGAATTAGCACAAGTATAATATTTTATCTGATTACAATTATCGAAATCATTACCCTAGTTCTTTTTATAATTAAAGCAAACATTTTTAGTAATAGTTCAACCACAACATATTCTAATTAAATTAATTATTCAAATAGAACTAGGAAAAATTAAGTTGGTAATTGAAACAACAATCCTTGTGGGAACGATATTCTACTCACTACTATATTACTTAAAAACGATTGGTACACTTGTCATTCCAATATGCACACACCAAGTTTTTAGCGTCGTTGCCGGGAATTGTATAATTTTCAATATCGACAATATCGATTACTGTTTTGCTTTGAATTCTGCCTGCAGATCTAACATAAAAAATCTTTTTCTCTGCAGGTTAAAGGGAGTTCAACCTCAACAGAACACAGAGTTCGACCAGGCAGCCGAAAATTCGGCCAAATAGTCGAACTCTTGTTCTAAACGGAGGTCTATGGAAATGGTCCTCACAAAGATTTGAGCCAATGCAAAATATGTTCGTGTTGTGGAGGAAATCATGATCCTATGGATTGTCCATATTTTCTCAACACCTCCATCTACAATCCTGCTCGAGAAAATCATCAAAATTCTTTGTGGAGCGACAACCATCATGTTATCGAGCCTCAATACTTTGGGTATGTTTGGTTAGTTGCAAAATGGTTGTATGCAAAAACATTTGCAAATTTACATTTTTCTTTTGTTTGGTGACAACTGCAATTCCAGTGTTTTACACCCACCTTTTGTAAAAGTTGTGCCTGTGGCTTGCCCGGGTCCCGGCGTCGAGATACTTCTGAAAGGCATTGAAAAAGGTTGCAAAAGCCTTTTCTGCTTTCGTGATCTCTCCCCATCTCGTGATCTTTCCCCATCTCGACTGTAAAGTCACGCTTCTTCTCCTAATTCTTCCTCCACCTTCTCCTCCTCTCTTCCCCCCTCTATCGTTGTCCTATACAAGAGTTCTCCTCCACTTCTGTCTGTACGACGTCAACGCGGAGAGATCAGCTGCTACAAGGCAATACCTCAAGTCGTAGGTCCTCAAGGCCACAGTGCCTGCTCTCACCAGTACTGATCGGTCGCTTCCATCTACTGTAGCCTAGAGATTCCACAAGTATTCCCCTCTGCACTTGAATTCTTGCAAATTGAAATCTTGATCATCCTCCTCTGCGAATCTTGATTGTTGGTCAGCAATATGTGCTGGAAAAGTGGCAATTAATTATTTGCACTATTCCCTCGTGACCTCGTTGGAACTTTGTATTGCCCCTTTGAATTATCCAAAGGTCACCGTGCTCCTTTCTTTGGTACCGTCCCTCTCCTTCAAATCTCAGGCTCAATCAGCATAAATAAGGCAAAGGGGCCTTCAATGGAGAAGCACTATGAATTGTCTGGGAATTTGAGAAAGAGGCCGAGACCGGTTATTTCCGATCAAGCATCAACTTCAGAGAATTTTGTTGTTGAGGTATGTTGCTGTCTTCAAAGATCAACTGGTAGGTCTGTTGGTATACGATTGAGTTGGTAGTTTTCAAATGACAGCCAATTTCTCTTCATTTGTCTGCAATTGCTTCTTCAATTTTCTTCTTATAGTGTTATTGACTGGTAGGTCTTTCATTTTCTGATTTCATTCCCTGTATGAATTAGTCTACCTGAAATTATTTTATCTGCATAAACCTTTTGATCATCTATTACTGCACCAATCACACTTAAAATGACCATGTCAGAAGGGACTTGTAACATGGTCTAGATTTAACATTAATGATTTATGTTAATTCATAAACTAATAAGTATGCTTCATACTGAGGATGAAAATTGTTGAGAACTTAACCAAGATTCATCTTCCCGAAGAAATTTCTGCAATTTATAGTCTACGAAATGGTGATTTCGTACAAAATTATGCACAAATTGTTATGCTAGAATCGTAAAAAGAGCAACATTAGTTAGTATAGTTTACTGCTTGTGTCTGTGCCCCTCCTTTTGGGCTTGTGTTATCTAAAAGTACAGTTTCAGTTTCTACTTGCCTATTATATTTATACCTATTAACTCATGGATGCAATATGTAAATTTTTGTTATGAACTCGTAAATTAACATTCCCCATTTACGCTTCTATTTCTCATTTCGAGTAATATGTACTTTTGTTCCCAAATATGTTTAGCATGGAAAGGTTTGTCCAACTTGATTGGATGGTGAGGATCGGGAATTAGGCTTGCTTATTATTTGTACCATTGCGTTCATGGTGTTTAAGTGGATGACCGATCGTGAAGAAATCATGCAACCTATCCCTAGGAACATCAGGGACCAAGAGAGACAAATGTACTTGTCACGAGTTATAGAGTACAGTGACACTATGTGTCACAATATGTTCAGGATGAATAGGGATGTTTTCTTCGACCTTTGTTCCATTATTAGGGTTCGGGGACTCCTTCAAGATTCTGCAAATATCACTGTGGTAGAGCAATTAGCAATGTTCCTACACACAATAGGACATAATGTCCGTAATAGAGTGATTGGAGGGAACTTCAGACGTTCTGGAGAGACCATTAGTCGTTATTTCCAACATACACTTTGGGCAATTGGAGAGCTCAGAAGGGATTGCATTTGTGATCCTAGCACAATTGTTCATGACAAGATTTCCTGCAACAATAGATTTTGTACTTAATTCAAGGTAAATTTAACTTTTCTACTCAATATTAATAAATAGAGCAAATTAACAGTTAAATGTCTAACCATTTTTAATTTAACGTCAATAGAATTGTGTCGGAGTAATTGATGGGACACATATCCCCGCTACTCTACCAGTTGCTGAAGTTGGACCATTCTACAAAAGAAAGGGGTATCCAACTCAAAATGTCCTTGCAGCTGTTGACTTTGATTTGAAATTCACATATGTCTTAGCGGGTTGGGAAGGATCAGTACATGATCTCACCGTCATGTGAGATGCTCTTGAAAGACCACACGGTCTGTGTGTTCCCGACGGTATTTCATACCTACTACGTGATTCTCACACACTTCGTCATGTTTCATTTGTTTTCTGAACAAATCTTAACTGTTTCAAAATTTTCTAATATAGGAAAGTATTACCTGTGTGATGCTGGTTACAGTACCAGGCCAGGCTTCTTAGCTCCATATCGCTCAGTTAGATATCATTTGAGTGATTACAGAGACAAGTTATCTATCAATTACAAGGAGTTATTCAACCATCGGCACTCCACCCTCCGGACGTCGGTGGAGAGGGCTTTTGGTTCTCTGGAGGGAAGATTTAAGATTTTAACGTCTCATCCGTTCTTTCCATATCGTACATGAGTCGAGATTGTGATGGCTTGTTGCATCCTCTACAATTTTATCTTGTCTCACAGGGAAGATGATTTCATCCCAGCTGAGGGAGAGTGTACTGCACAGAATCTAGCAGAAAGGGGAAGGAGTCGTAGATAACTTCGAGAAGAGGCCAATGCTTGGGTACAAATGAGAGAAGAAATTGCCCAGCGCATGTGGGCTGACGTGCAAAATTGACTTTAGTATTAATAACCAACTTTGGTTGTGCTATGTTATGTAACTATGCTAATATGGTGCCAACTTCAAACTAATGTCTGGTAGTTTTACTTGGGGATATGCCTGGTTTTTAGCCTTGTTTCACGTTAACATAATCTCTGAATGTATACACTATTGTGGTCATATTGTCTGACATTTTGCCTTGCAGAGGATGTCTGAAAATGAGTACACCATTAAAAATAATGCAGCCCCATCTACTGGTGGTAAGAAGAAGAGGAAAACATGTAGGAAGAACCAGCGCTGGACAAAGCCAGCAAGCATTTTCCTCATTGAGTTCATGGCAGGGCTGCTGCGTGAAGGAGTGAAGGGGGATTTAAACGTAATAGCTACCAAGTAAATCAAGAACAAGTTTGATATGACGGGCTCTAACAAACACGTATACAATCAGTTGCGCACTTAGAAGAGCAAGTGGAGTCGAATATGTATTTTAAAGACTCTAAGTGGTTCGATGTGTGGAAGCCAGAGATTCGCACTATTGAGATGCCAGAAGCTGTTTATACAGAATATATCAAGGTAACAAGATAATAACTTTCACCTCTGCATCAGTAGCATCAATTTTCTTATTTAAGGTCTAATATAAATAACATAATGAGTACAGGTTCACCAAAAAGACAAGCCTTTTCTCAACCAGTCAATTGAACACTACGACGAGATGTACATCCTTTTTGGTGGTGACAAGGCCAAGGGAAGGTTTGTACTGGATGATGGCCAACCATTTGTGTGTCCAACGCAGAATGATATTAGAGGGGGTTTCTTCAACACTGGTTCCCCACCTGAGACTAGTAGGTCCACAGACCACCCGGAGAGCATGTCTGTGTCCCAACGCTTTAAAAGTAAAGCCAAGAGGAAGGATGTTGAGCTGGAGATCATGGGATCGTTTGCAGATTATTTCAAAAAATTTGCCAATACCATCTATGATAAGCGAGAAGAAGATAGAAAGGTGGTTGCACAGTGCTACGAGGAGCTGCGTTTAATGGTGGTGACGGATTATCAGTACTACATCTTCAATGAAGATGAGGTCTCTGCTGCTTTTGATTACTTCGTAAAGAACCTCGACATTGGAGCTGGTTTCCTTAGTAGGACCGATGTGGAGAACGCAGCATGATTATATCGATTCACGAGGAAGAACATTGACTGACATCAAAGTGGCAGCTCGTGGTCTCCTTCTACCCTTAGTCGTTGAACTCTTTTATGCACCCCTCCCCTTTTTGCATCCCTTCCCTTACATGGATATTTATGATGTGTTATTTTCAGTTGATTGCCTGAGGCAATCAGTACGCCCATATTTATCTTTTAAGTGATTGCTTGTTATTTCGTGGATAGCGCTAGGCCATTCACATTTTGTACTGCTTTATTTTCAATGCATACTTTTGGACTGTTTATGCTTCTTATTAATTATGTCCTTTTGCTTTGTTTTCGGCTTACATTATTTGGTTTATGTAGGCAATTAAATTTGGTTCGAAGGCGATGATGATCTGAAGGGGTAGGAACCTTCATGAGAGGGTGCACTGACGTGCAGAGTGCGTAATGGATTGCAGCCGTTAAAGTGTGATACACGAGCGGCGTGGCTCCATTCACGCATTCGCAATTGACCATCATGGGTGTGGAGGAGAGGTCTTTTAAGGCCTCCCCACTGAAATTACCTCTTCAAAAATCTGAGCCTCTTTCACTTGCTATTTCAGTTAGAGCAGCAGGAAGAGAAATATTCAAAGAGGTTCTTGGAATTGTGTTTGGTTGGTTGCAAAATGCAAAACATTTGCAAAGTTACACAATTTTTCTACTTGGTTACAACTGCTATTCCAGTCCAATTTGCAATTCCAATCTAGCTTGGAGAATCACAACGCGTGGCCTGTCCGGATCCCCAGCATCGAGAGTCATCCATCAAAAGGCTCTGTAAAAGGCTGCTAATGCCTTTACTGTCATCACCCTCCCCCTTTCGTGTCTCTCCATCTCCGACTGTATTTGTTCAACAATAGCTTGATTGCCGGCTACAACCGCCATTGCTTCAGGTAACCTATACATATTTTACCTTTGAAATTCTGTTATAGCTGTTGTAGCAGCTGGACAGAGGCAACTGTTGATGCTCCTGGTAAAGCTACTGCTCTGTTAGTAATATGTTGTTTCATGCTTACCAATTACCATTCTTCAATGTCTGGATCCTCATGGTATATACCTTGTTCCTATTGTCTTGCTATGCTCTTGCTTGTTGGTTACTGATCTAATTTTCATCTACTTTTTTCAGTGTTGTTCAAGTCTACTTTTCTGTTGGCTGGTAATTTTGGTTAAAGACATGTCCCTGATGGCCCGATTGGTCTTAATGCTTTGTCTGTTAGTCTATTAATTTGCTAATTCGTTGATCTGTTGCTCCATGATTTTATTACCCTGGATTCCTTGAAAAGGTTACTCCTATTGTGATGGGCTGTGATGATGCACATGTAGAATTAGAATGCGAGTATTGCATGTTAGTTTGGGAACCCTTGAATTCAGGTTTGCTGATCGGGTTGAACAACTCAATGATTGAAACCCTATCTTGGAGGTAGGTTGGATGTCAATCACCTCGAGTCACTACCTCTCTGTTACCTATATCAAGTTGGAAGCCCATTCTGTGCAATCCCTGCATCATATGGAGCTATTATTATAGCATCTACAGTGTCTTCTGAGCCCTATAACCAAACACATTGACTTATTTCTAGTTTACAAAAGCTTCCAATCAAGTAGTTAAATTTGTAACCTCTTGGCCACATGTGTTTTTTTCTTTTCTACATTTGAATTACATTTCTGTGCACGAATAAATTGTAGTTTGGACTTCGCACAAGGTGCTTCTAACATTATGCCCCTTCAGGTATTGTGCCCCCTCTGCTGTAATTTTGTCATCAGTTATATCCTGCTCCGCAAATTTATTTTTATGAACTAACGTTCGTAATAATATTTTTAGATGAACAGAAAGTCAAATTGCTGGACTCGCCCAGCCACGAGTGAATGGAGAAAAGGTTGACAATGTCTTTGTTGTATGTCATGTTAATCCAGGACATCATGAGGACGCGAAGATTGAACTCTCATTTTAGTTGATTGATATATATATATATATATATATATATATATATATATATATATATATATATATATATATATATATATATATATATATATATATATATATATATGTACCCTAGATGTTTATATTTATTGTCCATAAGGGGATGGGATATATTGACTCATTTGTTTATCGGGTCAAATATTATTTTTTTATTGAAATACAACTGATGTACCATTAACAGATAATTCTGAAGGATCCATCTTGTGCTACTTACAATACTTATGTATGCATGCAAATTACAAAAGAAAATGTTATTATATTAGTTCTGAAATTCTATCATACACCTGTTTACTATAGAAAGCTATCATGAACTTGTTGGGATTTGGGTCGAACAAATAGTCCCACAGCGGCTAGACGTGGGAATGGTCTTGGGTATATAGGATTTGGGCAACTCCACCTAGAAGGCTAGTCTCTTAGGATGGTGCCCCAAGTCCTTCAGAACTGTCATCATATGTTATTGTTTCACTGTCATGTGCAATTTATTATGACATGTTTGATTCGCCACAAAACGCCGCACGTCGTAAGTCGTAAAACTTCATTTTCATTTTCGTTGTTTGTTTCGCTAAAAATAACTTGCAAAATATTAATTCACTATAATAATATATAATAATAATTTATTTTTCACATTATAATTATATTTTACTTTGTTCATTTTTTTAATTTTATAACAATACAATAATATTATAATAAGATTTAACATTATAATTATTTTTATGTATTTTATAATATTATGATATTATAGCTAGATATTTTTCCTTAGGATTTTTTAATAATTATGTTTTATTAGTATTCTGAAAATGTTATTAATGTTCTTTAGATTTTCTTCAAATTTTATATTATTTATTCAGTTAATATTTTCATAATATTTTACTAATTAAACTAATAATTTATTAATATTATTGTTATAAATATAATATTCAGATTAATAATATTTATCTCAAATTTATTAATACAATTTAATTTACAATATTAGATCTATTTTAATAGTATTTAAAATAATTAAATCACTGCTACAGTTAATTTTTGGTTAATTTTTTCACTTACACTTTCACATTACCAATCAAACACCGTAAAACACAATATACTCTCATTTACACTTGCATTTTATCAACCAAATACCATTAAACACAATATATTTTCCCTGCTACAGTTCATTTTTTCCATTCTCATTTTACAACTAACGACTTGCGGCGTTTTGCGGCGAAACAAACAGACCCTTTGTGCCTCAAGAGAAGAAGTCCAGTTTGGAAGAAACTATGGAAAGCTTAAATAGAATTTTGGAAAGTTCTATGCAATTTTTATGTTTCTTGCAAAGTAATTCCAAGATAGATCATGAAGGGCAAAAAGAGGAAATCATCTCGGGGCAACCATAAGAATTTTTCAAAGAGGCCGAAGCACATGAGGATGAAGAATCAAACATCAAAGAGGATTTCGAGTGGTTCTCTAATTATGAGAAGTCTATCTCAATATAGAAGATATAAGAAATAGAGACCACAGAACAAGAAGATGAATACATAATATCTAACTGGAAAAGTTTCAAGAGCAACTGCCTAAAAAATTTGGCTACGTAGCCGAACTTTCGGCTGGACAGTTGTCCTCCTGTTGAACCAGAGCTTCTGTTTCTTCCAGATCTCCAAGCAAGAGTGAAAAATCTGAAGTTGAAAAAATTGTACTCAAAGTTAGAGTTCATTTCGAAAGAAAGAAACTTGACTTGAGTATTTATACTTTTGATGAGACACTGATTGAGCAATCTTTTGAAGAGACTTTACTTGATGCATCACCAAGTTTTTACAATGCCAAGTATTTGTCTAAATATATTGGATGTGTCTCTTTGCAGGTTGAAGATGCTTTGTCCCATGATGCTGCTGATGATGAGATGATCTGTTGCATGGAAAGTTTAAAGATGACAAATCAAAAGAAACATAAACCGAAATTGAAAAAGGAAAAAAGCAAAGTGGATAAACTCAACGAGAAGTTGAAAAAGAGGTTGAGCATGTCTAAATCTTCTCTGAAGAGAATGCATTGGGAAAGTGGAAAGCATTCTCGTGGACGAAATCGATCAATAAAGGTAAGGGATTAATTTGTTGTAAATATGAATACTAACTATTTTTTCCTTTTCTTTTTCTTTACCCTAGCCCAAAATCAGAGTTTCAAACTAGAAATAGAACTACAGGATGAACTAATTTGATGAAATGAAGTTGCAAAAAAATGAGGAGGATCAAAAGAGTCAAAAGTACGGCTGGGTAGCTGAATTTATGGCTACGTAGCTGAACAATTTCGAAATTACAGGTTCAAATTTTTTCCAGATAAGTATTTCTCTAATAGGTTATTTATGAACATGACTATTTTCTGCAAATTGATATACATGAATTTTTTATTACTTTTTACGAGTTTCAATTAGCATACGTTAATTTTTGGGAGTGATATTTATTTGATATTTTACATGTGATATAGATTCATCATGTACTACATAAGGACATGTCAAGGTTTAGGTATGGGGAGGGGTCTTGGATTTTTTTATTTTACTTTTTCTTTATTTTTAGGTTAGAATATTTTTTATTTATTTCTTTTATTTTAGGATTTTTCTAGATTTTTCTATTTCTTTTACTAACTAAAAAGAAAAGAAAAAATTATTGATTAGCTAAATACTTTGGCCTCAAGAAGCTTTAATATTTACGTGAAAGATAATTAGGTAAGTTGGAAAAAAAAAATATAAAAAAAGTTATATGTATTAACAAGTCTAATGATCAATAATTAGCTATCTTGGCCTCAAGAAGCCTTGATATTTACACGAAAGATAATTGGATGAGTTATATATATGAAAAAAAAGAAAAAAAAGAAGTGCTTAAAGGGCAACGAAGTGGTAATACTTCAAAACTTCTATATTGTTAAAAACAAGGTTTAAGTATGAAAAGTTTGAATCAAAGTCCCAAGTTAAGAGCTATCACATATTCACAAAGATGAATAGGATCGAAAAACTTAAAAAAGATGGTGGGATATATTAGGATTTAAATCTCTAAGATAAGAAGATGGGATTTCTTGACAAGAGATTGAACTTGAAAAAAATTACTTATGGAAACTATTGAACTTATTTTCTAGTGATGCTTATTGATTTAAAGATATTTTTTTCTACTTAGTTTTCTCTTTCTTTATTTTCAGTTATCCTTATTCCTTAATCTTTTTATATTCTTTTCTTTGAATTTTGTGAATTTTGTGGGTGTAATTCACTGAAAACCCTTAAAAGACAACACTCGTCCAATAGGGTGACCTATGGGTTAACGGCTTATTGCACGTGTTAAGTGCAATCGTGATTCCTACGAAAGTGAGGATTTTTATTTTATTTTTAGGATTTTAGTTTTTTTCTTTTTAGATTAGGATTTTGCTCGAGGATTAGTAAAAAATAAGTTTGGGGGTGTAATGTGTGTGCTTTATATACATGTTTTACATCACTTTTTATGCCTATTATTTGGCATATTAAATCTGCATGGTGTTATTTTCAGATTTTAGGTCAAGAGCAAATTAGAAGAAAAGAGCAAAAATTGATGAATCGTTGATATCAAATGAACAAAAGAGATGCAGAACCAAAGATCTGAAGTAGAGTTGGAATATCTCAAAAAGCCTTCCGCAAAATTAGAAATTTCACAAAACATAGGACTGAAATGGACCAAGAGTTCGGCCACCCAGCCGTAGATTTTGGCCAAGCAGCCGTAGACTAATCAACGAAAATGCTAACTCAGAGGTCAACACGAGTCAAAAAGCGGAGCGTCAATACAACCAGAAGTTCGGCCCGGTGGCTGTAATTTCGGCCAGCTGGTCGTACTTTGGCAGCGATTGTGAAAAAAAAAAATTCAGTAATTCGTGTAAATTAAGAAACATAAGTTTTTGTATTCGACTAGGGTTTACTGCTCTCTGTTCTATATAAATGTTGTCAAGCCTCTTGTAAAATATACAATTTTTATTTTCTCTTTTATTTTGAGCGAAAATCAATAAAATTTTGTTGTTAGTCATTAATTCCAGAGTACTTTCAGTAGGGAGGTCTTCAAGATTTCATCTTTATTGGTGCTCTCTTACCTTTCTTTTACTTTCCTTTTAATTTATTCTATTTCATGATCTCTTTCAATATTATAATGTGCTTTATTTTCATAGTTATGAACTAATTTTTCATAACTAGAGGCATGATGCAGGAATTATATTGAGAATATAAGATTATGTTTTGTGCAACCTATGTGTTTTATAAAGTGTAATTCTTTTATATGCTAAGTTATTAATTGTACTTTATTGTTACAATTGATGCACACAATTAATCAGAAGGTTAGGTTAGAGTCTGACATGAGATAACTTAGCAAAAACTTCTAAGATTAACAACCATAACTCGAGACGTTGAGACGTAAGAGTTGTGCAGTCAGGTAGGAATATCCATCGCACTTAATGCATCTTCTAACTAGCAATCTACTAGATTGAGAAATTGTAGATTCTAGATTTATAAGATAGAATTGATATTATTCGAGAGAAAATACTAATTAGGTTAGGGAATTCTGATTGTTAGTATAGATAGGATGAATTAGCACAAGCATAATATTTTACCTGATTACAATTATCGAAATCATTACTCTAGTTCTTTTTATAATTAAAGTAAAACTTTTTAGTAGTAGTTTAACAATATATTCCAATTAAATTAATTATTCAAATAGTACTAGGAAAGATTAAGTTGGTACTTGAAACAACAATCCCCGTGGGAACGATACTCTACTCACTACTATATTACTTGAAAACGATTGGTACAGTTGTCATTCCAATCTACACACACCATTGGGCTTCAAGGTTAGTAGCTTAATCTGCTTACCCTCATGCTCAAATTGACACATGTTGGATCGACCGTAACTGGTGACATTTTGATCGAACAACCATGGTCTACCTCATATGACTTGACCCACATTCATGATGATCACATCACACCAGATATTGTCTTTGTAATGATTGAAATTAACTGGGACAAGATATTGTTGTTTGACCTCAAGTACCGTGGAATCAATCCAAGACACTTTGAATGGATGGGAGTGGGGTACAACCTCTAATCCAAGATATTCGAGCGATTTCGATGATATTGCATTGATACAACTTTATTGTACAAAATCACTTTATAACTCTTATCTTCAATTTTGGTTAACGTGTGGAGGTAGCACTTTTTCTCCAATCCTCTTTTTCAGCTGGTGGGGAGAAGATACATTTAACAATAGACAAGTGAGTTGATGATGTTTGATTAATACAATTGAGACCAACATCATCACTTGTGGGCTCTTCGTCAGTTTTAAAATCTTCTCCCTTAAAGATATACACATCAGAATCTAACTCAGTGGCTTCTGTGGGTGTTCCATCTATAATGGTGATTCTGACGAGACTAGGACAACTGGCAGCTAAGTATTCGTAACATTAAATTTGTAGCACTTGGTTGTGGAACTAACTTTGGAGAACTCGGGGCCCTTATTTCTGTTGTCCCGATCAAGACTCTTACCCTTAATGCAATCCCTATGTGAAGGGATTTGGGTACTAGACCTATTAGGTTAGGGAGATGGGTAAGGTCTAGACACCGAGACTTTATAATCATGACTCTTGAAAGGGTGACTAGTCCTAGCGGAATCTAGATCTTGAACTAACGCATATACTGTTTCTAACTCGTTGACTCCTCTAACTAACAGTTCAGTTCGTAGCTCATCTCTAAAACTGGATCTAAATCTAGAAAGAATTTGAGTTTCAAATTCCCTATGGAAGGCACTGTATCTGGTGAGAAATTCATCAAATTTCTTAATGTACTCCTTGACAGATTTGTTACCTTGAGTGTGTTGGTGCCAATTATCCATGAGACGAGTATTAAATGATGGCAGCACATATTTTGTTTCTAACTTTTCTTTCATCCTATCCCATATGTTAATTGGTGGTCGACCTCGGGCTGCACACTTATTTTCTAAGTTGGTCCAATATTGATTAAGTTGGCCAAACAATTTTATGACAGCGTACTTAACTTTTCTAAACTCGGTGAGTTCGTACCATGTGAAGTACCTATCTAGTTGGAGTATCCAGTTTATGAAAATTTGGGTCGTGGCGTCCATCAAAGTTGGGGACATCGATCTTGATGCTTTTCAGATATTGCGCATCGGGATTGGATAGATCATTGGTATTATTCATCGGTTGTTTCTCGGTAGGGTTTGATCACGTGCGGATTCCACTTTGGTCAGCCTTTCGTCGAGTGTCTTATGGGTATCTAACTTGGCATTTATCTCAGCGAACAATGCTGCAATCTGCTGAGGATCTATTGGGGTGATGTGACGCTTGCTGGACTCTCCTAACAGATACGGGTGACCACTACGGGTAGGCATGCACTACACAAAACCTAAATGAAGATGAAGAAATGCAAATATAAGCTAGACTTTTTTAATTAAAATCTAAATGCAATTTTTTAATGCAAAAAGCAGAAAATCTCCTAACAAGTGCTTACGTGATATAGATCCTACCCTAATCGTGCTCTGATACAAAAATGATGTGAAACGGTGTACACGTGTGAATCAAAAATCAGTGATAGAACGAAACTTCGCTACGTTTCACCAATAATACGATCTTGGGTAGGAAAATAGTTAAAACTAATAATGAGGCAGATGAATTTTACAAAATGTGCAAATACAGTGTGACCATTCTCAATCTAAAATAAAATGATGCAGCTACTCAATTACGATGGCACAAACTTGTAAATGCAATGTATATGAATAGAAAATACAGGGTTACAGATGCTCACAATCTCACTATATGGGGTAATAGATAAAGCGATAAAATAACAGAGAATAGTTATCAACTCACAAATAAATAGACCGTGTAGAGAAAATTACGTACTGAAAATCACAGAGATCTTAATGACCTGTAGTGGGTACTGATGCGAATCTCTCGTCGTCACGATCGTAACGGCGCGAAAATCACTTGAATCGGAGCCAGGATGTGAAAGTTATAGCCCAAACAAGAACCAATTCAATACGGGTTTGTCCTGCTTCTGAACCCACTACTGTAGCAACTTGTCGAATTGCTGAAGCGGGTTTACAACTTAAATCTATTTGCCTTTCTTCCTTTTGTGTGGATTCGGGTCGGGTTAATCCTTTAAAACCCACTTCATCTTCTTTCTGTTGCAGGTAGCAGATCGAGAGGGAAAGGATCTCGGCGACCGGTTGTGTCGACAAAGGGCGCAGGTCGCAGGAGAGGGAAAGAAGACCAACAGGCTGGCCGGGTAGTGCCGACGACGATAGTGGTGGCGAGTCGAAGAGGAGGGGTCATTGGAAAGGGGAAGCAGGTGGTGACAGCGACGTGGGGTAGCGAGGAGACGGCGACGTTGGGTAGCGCGGAAGCGGCGACTGTTGGAGTGGAAGAGGAAGGCGGAGGAAGAGTCTGGTGGCGCGCAGGCGAAGGTGAAGGCAAAGATTGTAGCGGTGATGGATCTTGGCCGGTAGTTGATCGGCGTCGGCATAAGAGAGAGTGATGATCGTGAGTAGGACGACGATTTGAGAGGGGGGCTAGGCTGATTTGCTATTGGGTGGGGAAGAAGAGAAATTAAGGGTGTTGTTGGGTTCCTTTTGATGATTGAAGAAGAAGACAAGAAGAGGAATATGATGATGGAATGGGCTTTGGGCGTGGAAGAAGAATGGGAGAGAGAGAAAAAAGGTTCAGAGAGGGGAAAAGCTCTATGCTGGTGGCTGAGAAGGGAAGAGGAGGAAAAAGATTAAGACTAAGGTTAGGGTTTGATGAATATTAAGAAACTAATCCCAAATAATTTGAGAGAACAAAATCTTATACAACATAATTTTATTCAAAATTCTTCATTATTTATTCCAACTAATCTCAGAGTCTATAAATAGACTTTACAAATTTGTAGTTTCAAACCACAACCGATGTGGTACTAAATAAAAAGAGAATACAATATCCAACTCCTAATAGATCAAAACACAACTAAAAGATAAAATTATATAAAATAAAATACATAAAGTCTTTAACTGCTCGACTCAATCTGGACAGGAATTCTTTCGCCTGCTTCAGCACTTGACGTCCGCATCATTTATATACTACTCTGTTCGATTCAGATTGGGCCTATAAATGAGCCAAGCTTATTAAAGGGCAAAGTGACAAGTTTGCCCTTAGAAAAGTTGATCTGGAGAAAAGCACCAACTTTGCTATTATTTCAATTTATCCTTAGTAACCTAAGTCACCAACACCTGTCAATGGTGGCAAGCAAATATAACCTCCCTCATGGCTCACCACCCCCACCCCACCCCCCAAACACCCCCGCCACAACCTTCACGAAAGTTCTCCCAAAGGAGAGAAAGCAAAAGGACCAGGGAGGAAGGAGAGAAGCTGATCTTCCTTCAATTTCAAGGTCATTACCCAAGCAGGCCGGTTTGGCTATTTCTCGATGTTGAGTACAATTTCCTTTTTCGCTATCAAGAGAAAAGCAATAATGGTAACAAATCTTATTCCTTTACTAAATTTGTGTATTCATGAAAATTCACATGCAATAACAAAAGATGCAAAGATCCAAGTCTTTTTTTCACTTGATAGTCACAAATTGATATGCATCTACTTCTTAGTACTTTTTTGTGTGATATATTCATATTTGCATTGGGCCTACAAATGGGCCAAGCTTATTAAAGAGCAAAGTGACTAGTTTGCCCTCAGAAAAATTGACCTTGGCAAAAGATTCAACTTTACAATTATTTCAATTTGCCTCAATAAACCCTAGCCGCCTACACCTGTCAAAACACCAAACCCTCTTCCACCCCACCCCCAACCCTCACAAAAGTTTCCCAAATAAGCAAATTTTGAGAGACTAGAGGAGAAAGGAGAGAAAACACTCTTCGTTCAATTAAAGATCTTCACCCAAGCAAGCTAACGGCTGGCTATTAATTGTCTTTGAGTACAAATTTCCTTTTTGCAATCAAGAGGAAAACAATAATGCTAATATCATCTTATTCCTTAACTAAATTTGTGTGTTCATGAAATTCACATGCAATAACAAAATGTGCATATATCTAATTCATTTTTTCGCTCTTTTTTAAATTGAGCCATGAATCTACTTATTACTATTATTATTTTCTTTTTGAATACATAATTGACATTGTTAATAGCCTAGGCATTGATGTGCACAAACCGATATGCCTATTCATCAGGCTGCAAAAAGGTTGATTTTACTAATAATTTGTGGATAAACATGACATTGATGCCCTATGTTGGGATAATGTCACGAATATTTTGTGACGCAATTTTCGATTATCCAATTTAGTCTCAATTCTCTGATATCAAATCTTGAATTTACTATTTATTATGTGCAAAATTATGCATATCTTATGTTTCCAAATCAAGATATGAAATAATACTGGGAACTTGTTTACATGCATAAATAATGAGAATCTATAAAGTGAATCCTAAAAAATTAGCAGATTTTTTTATTTCAATTGTTTATCCTTATGTGAATGTCAAAAAATGGCTAAACCCTATTAAACATAAGTTCCTAAATACACAATGCATGCCTAAGAATTGAGTTCATATATGTGCATTGCTCTATTGATTTTGGATCCTTAAAGATGCGGCTCCAACTCTTTTCCTTTGCTAAGATGAGAGGATCTACAAGAAAGAAGATGAATCAGCACAAGCAGATTCCTAATTAACATTGTTCAATGCTCCAACCGCTAAGCACTCTGCAGAACTTTTAAGCAGAATGGTGAGAAGAAGAGTTAGTTCATAATTTAATGAGGCCCTTTAGACCCCTATTTATAGTTTTCAGGTTATCTGAGATCCTACCTACTCAGCAAATACCCAACTAAACTAATAAGCTCTGCTCTTATACGCCTTCATAGCAATTCATCAATCTTATTGATTGGCTCAATCAAGCTGGTCAATCAACTTATGGATCCATGCTCCCCACTATAAAAATTATTCATATCAATTAGATACCTATATATGCATATGCGGTGAGGAAACATATTGATTCAATGAGCAATTGATAATCCATTGGCTGTTGTCTTAAAACAGCTAGATCTAAAAGATTTTTTATTAAAAAATTGAGTATAGTTAGCTACAAAAGGGAAATAATTTGTATGTTCCCTCAAATAGTGGAAATTGGTAATTCATCATGACCTAACTTAAGCAACAACAGATTCTCAATCCTCTTCAGATCCCTTCCCTTTTTGGTGCCTTGCAGACTTCAAGCCCACCATGTAGGGCTAAGAATTGTGTTGAGTTGTGCCCGGTTCAAACTCAATCCAACCCAATTAGAGGCGCGGTTTTATAATCTTTTAGTAGGAGTCATACCAAGTTTTTGGTTTGATTCTTAGTTGTGCTATATATTTGGACCTAAGATATTCAGTCCAATGGGTGTGTGCATATAAATCTTAAATTTTTAGGGTGTTTGGTAACTGAAGCCTAGGTTAGGAGTTCAAACTTTTTAAGAGAAAACTACAAGAGTTAGGAATTAGGTTTTGGTTGATTGTTTGAATAGAGTAAAGTAGGAGTTAGTTACTAGGAGAGGGAGAAAAGAGGAGAGAAAGTAATTCCATCTTATTTCAAGAGTTAAGTCTTGACATGAGTGGTAGGTGATTTTGGATTAATTCCAACCTTGTTATTACACCCTATCTGTTAGATGTTTTAAGCCACTCGGAAAGAGTAAGTAAGAATTAGCATTTAGTTGCTAAACAAGGCCTTGTCTTTGGAGATATGCATAATAATTTATTCATATTGTTTCTTGTTCCATGTTTGCATGGTTTCTTTTGCTATCTACAAGATATTGGATGGATAATGAATTCCATGCAATTATATTAACGGAGATATATGATCTCTTTTATACTGTTACTAGGGTTGTTAATGGGTAATGAATCTGTAGTGTATCTATCCCCTCATCACACATGGACAGTTTGAGCAAGTTTCATGTTTAGGTCAGGTTCGGCGGGCAGATTACAGGTATCATTGTTTGCCAGATCCTTTCTTCAACTCAATTGCGGTCGAACCCTAGTAAATCAGCAAGCTGTTTTGGGGGGGGGGGGGGGGGGGGGGGGGGGGGGGGTCAAAGGGAGAGAGGAATCTTAGTTGTTCTTCTAAATGAACGACCGACTTGAATCTTCATAAAATTACCTCAATAATACTTATATTTAAAGGGTGGGTGAGGGTGCGTATGTATAGGTTTGGGTCTTGGTTTGGCGATTTTGGGGATAAGCAGGTTATTAGAAAACCAAAATTCATATGTTTTAATTTTAACCTTTTCCAAACACGTCCTATGGGTTCAAACGAGTTTTTCAAGGCGTTCAAACCCAAACTTCTCAGGCCTGTCTGGCTGCTAATTGGGTATGCTGAATTCTCTAATTGTTGTAAGATTAAAATAGATAAGTGTTTGGTTAAATAATAAATATGTTTACTTCTTAGCATGATTAGTAATTTATAGTGAGATATGGACTTTCATATTATTCGTTCATATATTCTTGACCTGGTTAATCAGAAAAAGTATATACTCTGTCAAAATTTATTTACTTATTATGATAGAATATGTTAGAATGTGACTGAAATTAGGGTGGGCAATCTAGACATGACCCAAAAACCAAACCCGAAACCGACCAAGAGTTAGCAGGTACAGATTGAAGTTATACGAGTACGCGTTATAGACAAGTCAACCCGCCTGAGCCGGTATGTTAAATTAGTAGGGTCTAGATATGACCCTTTGACCCATTTTGATCCGAAGTCCGCAATGACCCATATAATATCATTATTATATATTAGCCTGTAGTAGAGCAACATGACCTTAATATTAAATAATAGTCAGAGTGGGGATTTAAAGGGAAAAACACACTAATTACGAGCAAATAAGAGATCATGTCCTTTTACATTGTTTCAGAATTGGATATGAATACGGAACACAAATACCGATATGGATAAAGAAGTCAGAAATGGATATGGATACAGATACAGAACTTGAATATGGATATTGGTATGAATAAGGAATTTGGAGATGGATACAGAATGCAGATATGGGTATGCATATGGATGGATATGCAATTTCATGTGCATATTCTCGGCATGTTAGATCAAAGTGCACTAATGACTATATGAATCCCAAATTCCCATAGTATAAGAGCTCCCAATCTATACTATAGCCTATAATTGTGTGAACAACTCTGCAATATTTAGTAGTCTTAAAGATATTCTATCTAGTACTTTTATATGATCAATTTGCACGAAGGGGAAGAGCAAATGGAACTGGACAAGATCAAACCTTGAAGAAGTTGGAAACAGCAAATCTCGGTTAGAAAACAGCTACCTATAGTCCCGAAAGGAAAAAAAGAAAGAATAGAAGAAACTGCCAAAGCCAATCAAACTATTCAATGCCATCAATAATGATGCCAATCAGGATCCATATGAATGCATAACTCCAGTCAGCAGCAAATTATACATACAAAAACATAAATTAACATGGGAGAAATACAGTTAAGAGAAAATAAATCATTACCCCATCATACACCCATCTGACCCACTTGATACTTCTCTCGGGTACACAAATACCCACACACCCACTGTTGCATAAACATATTCTGAGGGAAAAAGCATTGAACAAATTGAGATAACTATTCTTCAATGCCTATGAGCTCATATAATAGTGATATTTTGATGGTGAGGATTCAGATCCAAAATATCTCTCTCTCTCTTGCTTTTCTATCATGAAGGTATTAACCTTTGCTTGTAATTGCTTGGTGTTTTTACAGTTTGAATCCGGATAGAGTTAGTTTTCTACGTGATGCCAATAAGTCCTAGACATTCATATGATACCTAAAAGTCAAATATACAAATTCCTAATCGAATTGAATATGTAATTGGAATTCAAAATCAATTCCAAGAACAGAGCTTATGCATGCCCTCATAACGTTTATCATAATGGTGTCATACAACGTCGAAGAAAACCAAACCAAAATCATCACTTCTTTCATTGTTATGGAAGGAGTGGTGCAGTAGAGGCCAACCAAGCATGCCCCTGCAACCATCCTGCATATAAAGACTGTACAAAGTACAAACCTTGATTAGCCATGGATACAATTAAATATCTTATCCTAGATTAAGTCATTTAGTAATTCATTAGTCCAATATTCTTGATGTAAAATCACCTGGATCGCAATCACCTTCAAATCGTAACCAAATTTAAATTGAGAATAAGGATAAGATTTTGGGTTTCCACCCCTTACACGGGCTTCTCACCCCAAAACTCGAGAGCAACTAAACTCAAGAATTTAGCAAGATAATTTGAGGAAAAGTTTTAATCATTCAATAATTCAATACAATAGTCTAGGGGGCCTTATATAGACTTTACAAAAGAGGACTACTGGGAAATAACCGATGTGGTACTAAACGTCCACAAAAGAACACAAATAAAAAGAACACAAATAAAGCTAAAACATCTGCTATCAATAAAGCCTGAAAGTCCAATCTAAAGCCAAAGAAGACCAGTGCGTCGCCTCCTGAAGTATACTCGATCGAACCTGCCCCTGAGCGGCGGCATGATGTCCTCATCAATTCCCCCGGGTGGAAAGAACTCGACCCTGTCGAGTGGGGGGACAGAACTGCTGTCGGCTGTGATAGCGCTTCAGTCGATCAGGATCAAGATGCTGGAGGTCTTCCTCGGTAATCCAAGAATTTTCTGAATCAGGTTTTCCCGTCCACTTAATGAGATAGCGTCTCGTCCCTCCATCTCCAGTAGAGATAATCTGATCATCCAAGATAGAATCTATATGTTCTGTTGCATAGGACATTTTAGGGGGAAGTGGAGGTAGTAGGGGGCTCTCAGAAAGAAGGTCTTGGCTTGGCTCATCCACAAATGGGTCAGAAGGGGTATCAAAAGTACCTCGATATGGAACCAAATCCTCAACATTAAAAGTGCAACTGATGCCAAAGTCAGGTGGGAGATCCACCACATAAGCATTTGAATTGATTTTCTTGATAATCTTGAATGGCCCTGCACTCCACGCGTGTAATTTCTTCACGGTTCCTGGTGGAAACCGTTCGGGTCGCATGCGGACCATCACATAATCTCCGACATTAAAAGTTCTTAATCGGCGATGTAGATCTGCAGAAGCTTTATAATCAGTATTATTTTTCATTATCTTGTCTCTGACCTCCTCATGTAATGCACGGATATGAGATGCAAATGCTGATGCGGAGTCTGATACCCTAGAATGATGATGAGCCATGGGAATTAAATCAATGGGTTGCCTGGGCTTAAAACCGTTTACTATTTCAAAAGGACTGAGACCCGTAGTCCTATTGACAGATCCGTTATATGCAAATTCAGCCATAGGCAAAATGAGATCCCAAGTTTTTAAATTTTCTCCAACTAGACACCTGAGGAGATTTCCTAGTGTTCTGTTTACCACCTCGGTTTGACCATCTGTCTGTGGGTGAAAGGCAGTTGAGAATTTCAGTTTGGTGCCCATCTTATGCCAAAGTGTTTTCCAGAAATAGCTAACAAACTTAACATCCCTATCAGACACCATGGTTTTAGGTATCCCGTGCAACTTGACGATATTATCAAAGAATAAGACAGCTACTCGAGACGCATCTGAGGTCTTGGAACACGGGATGAAGTGAGCCATTTTTGAGAATCGGTCAACTACCACTAGGATAGAGTCATGCTTTTTCTGAGTTTTTGGCAGTCCTAGTATGAAGTCTAGGCTCACGTCTTGCCAGGGGCAATTAGGTACAGGAAGAGGAGTGTAAGGTCCGGCAATCTGCTTTTGTTGCTTGGCCAGTTGACATGTGCGACATTGGCTAACTATTTTAGAGACATCTCTTTTCAGACTCGGCCAGTAGAAGCGGTGTTCAACGGCCTCAATTGTCTTGTTCTGACCGAAATGTCCCGCCAGACCTCCAGCATGTAGTTCCCAAGAGAGAAAATCCATGAGGGACGTACGGGGAATACACAACTTACGGAATCTGAAGAGATTATTGGAACTTATTTTGATGAAGACTTGAAGATTTATGTGACGCAATACATTTGGAGCTCTAACACATGAAGAAATCAAGAGTTCTACATGATCAAGATGCCCAAGGAGAGTTGATATGTTGTGGTTTGTAAAGATGAAGTAGCATGTAAAAGCCTTGACACAAACGCACATTTCAGTATCCTGTTTGTCAACTTGAAGTCCACTATAGTCGACTAAACCCATGTGTAGTCGACTAACCCAAAAGCCCAAGTCGACTAATTCCTGTGTCATATCAGACCCAACTCTCTGTTTGTGTATTAGTCGACCGACAGTCAACTATAGTCGACTAATACATTTTCTAGTCGACAACCCTTGTCCCCAAGTCGACTAATAACTGGTCTAGTCGACTAACAGTTAGTTGCAGTCGACTTGAATCAGTTAAACAGAAAACTGTCTATCCAACGTCCACTGACCTAGTCGACTAACAGATAAACCAAGTCGACTAATAGAAGGAAAATTGCCTAGTCTAGTCGACTAACTCTATGGGCAAATCGACTATAGGCAGTTTCTGACTGTTGGACAGTTTTCGTTATCTGGTCTTTTGTGCAACGAATTCCAACGTTTCTTTTGTTTGAATTGCACTTATAACTACCCTAACTAACCCTAATCTTCAGCTATATATATGGTAGTTAGGCCAAAGGTTAAGAATTCTAAGAGATTTTCTCAGTTTCCAAAAGCCAAAAATCTGCAAACCTGAAAACTGTTTTCTAACTTCTGTTCTTCACCAAATTCAATTCCTTTGTGAAGTTCTATGAAGTATCTCCTATACTAGACCTTGTCCACGTTCATACACAGTACCAAGGCTTATAGGAAAGTTGTAATACTCAAAGACAATCATTGTACACGGGTAGCTTCTTGGTGTAGAGGCAGTTGTACAAGGTGACCATTGTACACGGGTGGCTTCTTAGTGTAGAGGCAGTTGTACAAGGTGAAAATATTCTCTTGGTGGAAGAGAAGGTGTTCTCTTGGTGGAAGAGAAGGTGTACACATTTGGCGAAGGGGATTTGTCAAGTGGTGTGCATGTTGTGATTTTGGGTGTACAAATCAAGTTAAAGGAAAATCTCAAGCGGGTGGCTTGGGGACTGGATGTAGGTCGCAAGGACCGAATCAGGATAAATCTCTCTTGTTTGCGTTTGCATTTTCTGAGATTTGATTTCCTTTATTTGCAAGTTTGTTTATTTACTTAACGATTAATCCTTCTTGTTTAGTTTTGTGTTGACTTGTGTATTTTAGATCTATTGTTGCCAACAGAGATAGTTTCACATTTGTCATTATCTCGGGGACCAACATTTGATATCAGAGCGGGTACAAGTCAACAACAAAGATGGCAACGGAGTTCTCATCATCCCAGTTCAAAGAAGGACATTCTACACAACGTCCACCGCTGTTTGACGGATCCAACTACAACTACTGGAAGTGTAGAATGAAGATCTACTTGCAATCGCTCAACTACGACCTTTGGAATATTGTAGAAGCAACGTACACCAAGCCCACAACTAACTACAACGCTTGGAGTGAAGATCAAAAGAAGAACGCGAACCTTGACGCAAAAGCAATGAATGCCTTGTTCTGTGCCCTTACCAAAGAAGAGTTCAACCGTGTTTCAACAGCAACTTCTGCACATCAAATATGGCATACTCTTCAGGTAACACACGAAGGCACTAATAAAGTTAAGGAATCTAAAATATCTGTTCTTGTCCACAGGTTTGAGTTATTCAAAATGGAGGAAAATGAAACCATATCCGAGATGGTTACAAGATTCACCGACATCACCAATACATTAGCATCCCTTGGAAAGGACTACACCCAAGTGGAAAGAGTTCGAAAGATCCTTCGTGCACTTACACCAGAATGGGAGAAGAAGACAACCGCCATTGAAGAGGCGAATGATCTCTCAACTATGACATTAGAAAACCTAATCGGTAATCTAATGGCATATGAAGTGCAGTTAGAAGAAAGAAAGAAGGACGAAAGATAACACCGCTCAAAGAAGAAAGAACTCGCCTTCCATGCATCCTCCGACACGGACGATTCCGATGACGATGAAGAGGAGATGGCTATACTTTCAAAGAAATTCAGGCGATTCCTAAAGCAAGGTAAATTCAAATGTTTTAATTGCAATAAACCAGGTCATATGAAGATGGATTGTCCCTTGCTCAAAAAGAAGGATAAGTATAAGAGTAAGAAGTTCAGAAAGAAGAAAAACTATGAAGCATCATCAGAATACAGTGATTCCTCATCTTCTGATGAAGAAGAATCCACTGAACGTGTTAACTTATGTTACATGGCCATAGAAGATGAAGATGTATCATTTTCTGAACTTTCTGATGCATTTCATGAATTATTTGTTGATCTGAAAGTTGAAAAATTGAAAAACAAAGTTTTGTTAAAAGAAAATGAAAAACTTTTACAGGAAAAATCTTGTTATGCTTTACAATTATCTTCTATAAATTCTCAACAAGATGAATCTGAAAAAGTCATATCATCTTTGAAAAATGAAAATGAGAAGTTTATAAAAGAAAATCTTTTTCTGAAAAAGGAAAGTAAGTCTTTGAATTATAGGATTTCTATATTGGATAAAGACATGTTAGTTTTCAAAAAGAAATATGAAGATCTTTTTCAAAATGTGACTAAGTTCAATAAAGGAAAAGAAAAGTTGAATGATTTATTATCTTTTCAGAAATTGTCACATAATAATCATTATGGTATTGGATATAATGAAAAATCTTCATATTGTAGTAATCCATATAGTTCTTTTGTAAAAAGAAAGTTTAAGAAAAATAAGTTTATATGGATTCCTAAAAATTTAAGTTTTCATGATAAAAATACATATATTGCTTCATACATGCATGATATATGTGATTCTTGCAACTATGTGTATATTAACAGGTGGAAACCAAATTCTAAATGGATTTAGAGTCCTAAAGGTTAAAATGATCTTTTATGTTTGGTACCATCTAACGTCTATCTTGCAGGTACCATATAAAAGTTGATATATATATATATTTACTAATATATTTGTTGCAGGGGGAGAACAAAGTCTTTTCATATTTGTTATAACCCAATTTCTGCAGGGGGAGGAAAATATAACATATTTTCTGCAGGGGGAGCACTTGTGCACACATAAAGCGTCATCATCAAAAAGGGGGAGAATGTTGGAACTTATTTTGATGAAGACTTGAAGACTTATGTGACGCAATACATTTGGAGCTCTAACACATGAAGAAATCAAGAGTTCTACATGATCAAGATGCCCCAAGGAGAGTTGATATATTGTGGTTTGTAAAGATGAAGTAGCATGTAAAAGCCTTGACACAAACGCACATTTCAGTATCCTGTTTGTCGACTTGAAGTCCACTATAGTCGACTAAACCCATGTGTAGTCGACTAACCCAAAAGCCCAAGTCGACTAATTCCTGTGTCATATCAGACCCAACTCTCTGTTTGTGTATTAGTCGACCGACAGTCAACTATAGTCGACTAATACATTTTCTAGTCGCTAACCCTTGTCCCCAAGTCGACTAATAACTGTTCTAGTCGACTAACAGTTAGTTGCAGTCGACTTGAATCAGTTAAACAGAAAACTGTCTATCCAACGTCCACTGACCTAGTCGACTAACAGATAAACCAAGTCGACTAATAGAAGGAAAATTGTCTAGTCTAGTCGACTAACTCTATGGGCAAGTCGACTATAGGCAGTTTCTGACTGTTGGACAGTTTTCGTTATCTGGTCTTTTGTGCAACGAATTCCAACGTTTCTTTTGTTTGAATTGCACTTATAACTACCCTAACTAACCCTAGTCTTCAGCTATATATATGGTAGTTAGTCCAAAGGCCAAAGGTTAAGAATTCTAAGAGATTTTCTCAGTTTTCCAAAAGCCAAAAATCTGCAAACCTGAAAACTGTTTTCTAACTTCTGTTCTTCACCAAATTCAATTCCTTTGTGAAGTTCTATGAAGTATCTCCTATACTAGACCTTGTCCACGTTCATACACAGTACCAAGGCTTATAGGAAAGTTGTAATACTCAAAGACAATCATTGTACACGGGTAGCTTCTTGGTGTAGAGGCAGTTGTACAAGGTGACCATTGTACACGGGTGGCTTCTTGGTGTAGAGGCAGTTGTACAAGGTGAAAGTATTCTCTTGGTGGAAGAGAAGGTGTTCTCTTGGTGTAAGAGAAGGTGTACACATTTGGCGAAGAGGATTTGTCAAGTGGTGTGCATGTTGTGATTTTGGGTGTACAAAATCAAGTTAAAGGAAAATCTCAAGCGGGTGGCTTGGGGACTGGATGTAGGTCACAAGGACCGAACCAGGATAAATCTCTCTTGTTTGCGTTTGCATTTTCTGAGATTTGATTTCCTTTATTTGCAAGTTTGTTTATTTACTTAACGATTAATCCTTCTTGTTTAGTTTTGTGTTGACTTGTGTATTTTAGATCTATTGTTGCCAACAGAGATAGTTCCGCATTTGTCATTATCTCGGGGACCAACAGAGATAACCGTCTTGAAGGAGAAAACCGTACATCTCACGAACAGGGCCGTCTCGTAACGTGACATAAATTTTCTCAAAATCGGGACATGATTCATACTCCTCTTTTAACTTCTCAAATCCAACCACTTCTGTGCTCATTGCCACCAAGATCGTGACACGTCGACTCAGCGCATCAGCAACCTTATTTTCGATACCTGCTTTGTGTTTGAGAACAAAAGTGTAATCCTGCAGGAATTCCACCCATTTGCTATGTCTCGCATTCAGTCTCTTTTGGGAGTTGAGATACCTTAACGCTTCATGATCTGAGTACAACACGAATTCTTGCGGTAACAGATAATGTCTCCAGTAGCGCAAAGCCTGTATAACCGCATAAAATTCTTTGTCATATGTGGAGTAGCGTTGCCGGGCATCATTTAGTTTTTCGCTGAAATAAGCAACCGGGTGGCTTTCCTGGCTCAGTACACCACCTATTGCCAGTCCCGATGCGTCACAAGTTACTTCAAAAGTTTTTGAAAAGTCAGGGAGACGCATTACGGGAGCCTCTGTCATCATCCTCTTTATTTCAGCGAAAGCCTTGGAGGCAGCAGGAGTCCACTGGAACACCTCACTCTTTAAACAGACGGTTATAGGTGCCATAATAGCACTAAAATTCTTTATGAACCGATGATAGAAAGTGGCTAACCGTGAAAGCTTCTGACTTCCCTAATCGTTCGGGGCTGCGGCCACTCGGTTATTGCCTTCACCTTTTCAGGGTCCGCGGAAACCCCCTCGGAGGAAACCACAAATCCTAAGAAGATAACCATGTCATACAGAAAGCACACTTTTTTGGGTTTGCATAAAACTTCTTAGCTTGGAGTGTGCAGAGGACTTGCCTCAGATGTCCCACATGTTGCTCCTGGGTTTGACTGTAGATCAGTATGTCATCAAAATAGACCACCACGAATTTACCGATAAACGGTCGAAACAATTGGGTCATTACTCTCATGAAGGTGTTAGGAACATTGGACAGTCCAAAGGGCATAACCAACCATTCATATAACCCGTCTTTAGTTTTAAATGCAGTTTTCCATTCATCCCCTGGTCGGATTCTAATTTGATGGTACCCGCTCTTAAGATCAATTTTGGAGAAGACTGTGGCACCTGACATCAGATCCAGCATATCATCAAGACGGGGAATGGGAAAACAGTACTTGACAGTAATTTTATTGATTGCACGACTATCCACACACATACGCCATGTACCATCCTTCTTTGGCACCAAAAGTGCGGGAACCGCACATGGGCTCAAGCTCTCTTTGATGAACCCCTTGTCAAGTAGCTCTTCTACTTGCCGTTGCAATTCCGCATGTTCAGTTGGGTTCATTCTATAGTGGGGCAAATTTGGTAAAGTTGCTCCTGGGACTAAGTCAATAGCATGTTGAATGTCTCGCATAGGGGGCAACTCACCTGGTAGATCTTGTGGGAGGGTTTCGGAAAACTCTTCCAGAATTGGTTTAATGTGCTCAGGAATCTGCTCCTCGATATCCCGGTTAGCCTCTCGAGCCACGAGAGCATAACAAGTAGAACCATCCTGCAAGCTCTTTTCAATTTTATCGTGGCTAATCAAATTCATTTCCATCTTACCTTTGCCCTTATCACCCTTTTTTTTAGGATTTATAACGTCCACTTTATCTTTCCCTTTATCAGCCTCTTTCTCTCGGGTTGGCGGCTTCGGTTGATTTGGCATAATCTTCACCTTTTTACCGTTATGGACGAACGAACACTGGTTGGTACGTCCATGTATAGTCACGTCTAAGTCAAATAACCATGGTCGACCCAAAATGATATGACCCACATTCATGGGGAGTATGTCACACCACACATTATCTGTGTATGTAGCAAACTGGATGGGAATTTGACATCTCTCCTGAACATATATGGATGTAGCGTCGTCCATGTAACCTTGTAGGGGTTTGGATGCTTCATCGGTGTCATCCCCAAGGTGGTGATTAGCTTTGACGCAACAGCGTTGATGCAGCTGCCACTATCCACTATTACCTTGCAGTTCTTATTGTCAATTTTTGTGCAAGTTTGAAATATGGCAGTCCTTCTCCAGTCGTTGAGTGGTTCAGGCTGGGTTAAAGTACATCTAACCACTCCTAATTGGGTGCGAGCTACACTAGGAGGTAGGCTCGTCATTTCCACAGTTCGGATGCACCCATTAAATTCATACTCTTCGACAGAGGCATCTGAGTCATCATCTTGTTGGTGCACAACCTCTTCTCCATCATCCTCTCCTTCTATATCTTCAATGGGAACTTCCACAAAGAGGGTTTTAGTTTGACTCGGACACTGGCTGGCAAGGTGACCATACCTTGACACCTGTAGCATTGGGTTCTAGGGTTGACTTTTCCTGGTTCACTTACCGTTCTCTTTTCGGATGTAAAGGGCTTTGCACCAGAAGGACCTGCTGATTTGACGCTAGAGGAACTGGAGGCAGATTTACTTAGGGTAGGAACTAGGAAGAGTTCGGTTGAAGCTTGGCTGGCTAGTAGTGGTGGTTCTAGAGTTATCCTTAAAGTTATTTCGGTTAAAATAGGATCCTCTAGACTCATCTAAGTCAGTGACTAGCTGATATGCCTGTTCCAGAGTCGTGATGCCTCGAGCAATGAGCTCTCGGCGATAATCATCCCTAAGACCGGACCAGAACCTAGATAGGGTCTGTTCGGGAGATTCTAACTCAATAGCTCCACACCGATTCAGATATTCATCAAATTTAGCAATGTAATCAGTGGCTGATTTGTTCCCCTGGGTCCATCGATTCCATTTGTCTAACAATTGTTGACTGAATGATGGTGGAACATACTTCATCATAAGCTTCTCTTTCATGCTTTCCCAAGTGTCCACGGGGTCTTCCCTTCTGTACCTCATCATCCTCTCAAAGTTTTTCCAGTATTGCCCAGCTTGTCCCGTTAATTTCATTACGGCCAATCGAACCTTCCTTGACTCAGACATGTCATGCCAACGAAAATATCGGTCCATAGCCAACTGCCAATCTATATAAACCTGAGGGTCTAAACGCCCGTCAAAGGAAGGAGCATCGACTTTAACGCTCCTGATATACTGGGCATCGGCATCAGTTGTTTGGAAAGGTGGGCCTCGCTCACGCCTGGGAGACCTACCATCATTTCGAGAACTTTCATCCTCCCTGATTCTTCTCCTATTGGTTTCTAGCCTACCAATTCTGGTTGCTAGATCCCTACAATTGACATCAACCTGATCCCTAACTTCTTGTAGTTGTCTGTCCATGTTTTCCATCTTGTGTAGGATTGTGTTAAGGGTATCATGAATGCTAGGGTCCATTGGTGCTGAAGTTTCGCCTACAGAAAAGGTTCTACCACTTCTAGTAGGCATGCAAGTCCTAACTGACCCTAAATGCGAGCTGTCCTTAGAATGTATGTAATGCAGGAGGAGTCAGAGATTAGAGTGATGAAAGATAAAACCAATTTTAAGCTACTTAGATTAACACGTGATTAAGAAAATTATAATGTGGAGACAGTGATAAAGACACGTGCTGATACAGTTAATCTTCAAGATAAATCAAGTGATCACAAATTCAAATTAGTTAAGTTGCACAATTAATGTTAAGTCGGGTTACCACTCAAGATCAAAATCACACAACTCACTTATTTAGTGGGCAACAGTCAATAAATTCTATCATGCGACAGATTGGAAGGACAAGCTATTTTAATTAAATGGCAGGAATAACTGACAGAATATTTAAAGTTACCTGGGGATGTGACCGTAACTCAAACCTGAACGAGACTGTTGTAGGCGCGTAGTACTGATCGTCACGAATCCACTGCCTCGAGAACGGATCAATTCGGACTTGAAACGAGTCCTGAACGGCCGTCGGAAGTGATGCTGCGATTCTGGACTGAGTCAGGAACGAACTGGACTGGGTCAGCGAATGATCTGGACTGAGTCAACTCAGTGAAATAATCCGGTTGCTGAAACTGTACTGTGCTGACTTAGTCGAGTTAACTCGGTTAACTCAGCCGAGTTAACGCAGTGCTCTGCTGAATTTTAAACCGGGTAGCAGATCGGGTCGGGTTTTGAATAAATCCAATTACCTGTTTCAAACCCAATTGAGGAAGGTCGAATTATCAAACCCTATAACCCAAAACCCGATTATAATTGGGTTTTAAAGAAGTGGGTTTGATGGAATTATAACCCAATACCCAATTCCCTTCGTTCTCGAGCGCAGCTAGGGCAGGATCAAACTCGGCGGCGATGGCGGGCGACTTGATGGAGCAAAGGGCGACGACGGCGAACCCACCAGCTTCTCTTCGCGCTCGATCTCAGGCCAGGGCTTGGAACAGCCAACAGCGGCGACGGCGGCGGTGGAGATCTTTGGCGATGGCAGGTCCTAGACGTGGACGTCGGAGATGAAGGTGTCGACGGCGACGAACGGGCGGTGAAGTGGAGATCTCGGTTAGGGATTCTAGTCGTCGAAGCCTTGGCGAGCTTTGGTGGTAGCTAAAAGCGCCGGATCTGAGAGTGATGAGGCAGCGAAGGCGTCGGATGCTGGTGCTGCTCGCTGGTGGCGCAATCGAATGAGGGAGCGATCGGCGGGAACTGTCGGCGACGACTCCGACCTAAGCAACTCCAGATTTGAGGGGATTTATGATATAAGGGTGGTCGGAGAGTTGATCGTGGATGGTGTCGTTGCTCTCCGACGAGGCTCTGGATCTTTCCCCTTTTACCCGACTCCCTGTTCTCCCCGTTCGAGCTCTGCTAGGGCTGCCGGCGGCGGAATTTGGTGGGAGACGATGAACAATGAGGGATTTTGAATATTCAGGGATTTTCGATGAGATTTTGTTTCACTGTAATTTTTTTTTTGGAACAGTGAAATCTTTTCTTTTCTTCTTCTTCTTTTTTTTTTGATTGGATCAGGAATATAGATCTAGGGTTTGGAGACTGGAAAAAAAAAATTTGGAAAAGAAAAATTTTGAAGGGGAATGAAAACCAGGGCTCTGATACCAAAATGATGTAATATCAACCTGGATCGCAATCACCTTCAAATCGTAACCAAAATTTAAATTGAGAATAGGATAAGATTTTGGGTTTCCACCCCTTACACGGGCTTCTCACCCCAAAACTCGAGAGCAACTAAACTCAAGAATTTAGCAAGATAATTTGAGGAAAAGTTTTAATCATTCAATAATTCAATACAATAGTCTAGGGGGCCTTATATAGGCTTTACAAAAGAGGACTACTGGGAAATAACCGATGTGGTACTAAACGTCCACAAAAGAACACAAATAAAAAGAACACAAATAAAGCTAAAATATCTGCTATCAATAAAGCCTGAAAGTCCAATCTAAAGCCAAAGAAGACCAGTGCGTCGCCTCCTGAAGTATACTCGATCGAACCTGCCCCTGAGCGGCGGCATGATGTCCTCATCAATTCTCTTTCAGAATAAGTAATTAATTATCCATTAACTAATCCCCCCCAACCAACTTCAATTCTAATACCTGGCTATGGTTAATCCTGATTGTCTTAGGCATTTCAACAAACATATAGTGAACATAAAAAAAATGAAAGAGAAACTAAAAGAGGCCAATAATGAACTTAATGAACAAAAATTCCAACAAAGTATTTCTTTCCTTAGATATGAGAAAATTGATATGTGTGAATGAGAATAGAAAATGAGAACAAGAATCAAACTGATGTACCTCGAAGGTTTCTCGGCCGGGGATGTGATAAAGGCACCAAGGAGTAGAGGCAACCTAGACTCCTTAACTAATGGTACCCCTTCTAAAAAAATCCACCTCACCTATTCCATTCAATTTATACACATTCATTAGAAAGGCCCACCCAAAATCAGCCACGAACAAAAGGTTACAAACAAGTAAAAAGATCACAATAACCAAAGTATCAACATCATAATTCCGAAATCAGACATTCTAAAAGGAAAAAGGTTCCTCATTTCATTCAATTTTCCATAACAAAGTAGCCTTTAAAGCTTTTTGACTAAATTACTACGATAACTATCAAGAACCAATTAAGACAAAGACATTATTAATTCCACTAATTGTAAACATTTATGAAATTCCTTTCCAAATACCACTCATCCTAATTAGCTGCAGGAGATTACGAACTCATCACTATCATCACTCACCAAAGTGAAGCAGTCACAAATTCTTGAACTAAATTATCTGTTTTCTTCTCCAGAATAAAGATAACCAGGAAACATAACAGTGTACCCATGAACAAAATAAACAGTCAGAAGTGTCAAAAGTTCCCAAACTAGAGAACCTTGCTGCCTGCAGCCATCATCGAAGGCTCTTTTCTATCGCGATGGATGACATAATGGCCAAGATCTTCCCCATTCATTATCGTCTTCTTGATTTGAAGCTCTTGCTCCCTTTACTTGTTCTTGCCACTACAAGAGGATCTGGTCAATGCAGGGCCCACTAAAATGCAAGCAAGGCTGCATGAGGCGGAGGAGTCGGGTGTCCTTACTATTGTTGATATTGTTGATAGTGGTAACGAAAACCTACAACCAATACCAATATCAATACTGAGATTTCAAACCTTGGTTTGATGAAATTGAAGTTGCACATAGTTCCAGTTATAGAACAATAATCCAAGTGCTTGGTTTGATGTAGTCACTCAACTACAAGAATTAGAGCTACGAAAGAGGTCCTTTCATTGAAGTTGAAGATGTAGAAAAATTGGTGGTAGCTCCAGGTACAATAGTTGAATTGAATGGGCAAAAATGGTTATTAACTGTAGCAATTCTAACTTCATTGGAAACGACATACCCTACATGAATTCCTTTGTTACTTATCAAATCAGACATGATACAGCTTTGTTTATAGCTTTTAAGCTCACTATTTTAATTCTTTTTTACAAGTTCCAGATCTTTTGGTGAAAAAGTACAATGTTTTCTTATTATTACTATTTTTCTTTATAATGACTTGGTTGTGTCTTTGGATACTTTTTTGTTTCGTTAAATAAACTTGACGAGGTAGATAAAATAAAAGGCTAAAAAAGATTTTTAAATTGAAAAGAAATATTGGATTATCTGATTTTTACGCTTTATGAGGCCTTGAGGTCTGTTCTCACCTGTAGCCCCTAAAGAAGGGTTGTACAATTAGCCAAAACTCATTAAACTTGACATAACTGTTTAGACATTTATCAAGTTTGGGTTTTAGAATTGAACCTGAAAATATACGAATATTACCCTTATCAAACCTGCAACCCTATAAAAAATGTGAAAGAATAGATTTACACTGTATATAACTCATTATTGTATTAGCAACCTTGAAAAGGAGTTAATAGTATACTTTTAGGCTGGTTTAAAATATTAGTATCATTATCAGTATCGACCAATGGTCTTTTATATTGATATCATCAATTTCGGCAATCAACATTAGCAATATAGACCCATGTCAACAAATATTATAGGGAAATGTTTTATCAGGTACCTCAAGATCTAAATACGATATTGCCGATATTTGAAACCACGCTAGGTATCAATTTAGTCATTTTTAGATGAAATCTATATAAATCACAATAGATAGCAATAAAAGAAATATCAATATGAACAGGAAGTATGAACTTTTTTTAAAAAAAAATCATATAATAAAAAAAGTACCAGAATAAATAATTTGATTGGCAGTTACGTAAATCTACTTCGACCCAGACCTGTTGAGAAGAAAAGCTTTCAACCCAAACCTAAGTCCAAATCCGATTTTCTTATTGCATTCGAGTTCGGATATTATACAAACCCTATTTGAACCCGACCCATTTCCACCCCTACAAAAGTATGTTGTAGCCATGAACTGAAATGACTCCCTTTTTCTTGTTTTTACATACTTTTCTGAAGAGACTTATTGTATTACAACACAAAATAAAATAAATATCCTCGAGTAAAAATTATCTAATTAAACTTTAATGTTCTTTTAAGTTGTTTATTAAAGGGAAATAAATAGGACATGTTTTGGACACATGCAACTGAGAAAAATAAATGGACAGTAAAGATCATAGATGAAGGAATAGACATAGACCCAAATCAATATAGACTCAGACAGTTTTAGAAGAACCTGCTAGTTGTTAATTTATTGTATGAAATGACTCTTAATAGAGTCGAAGGAAAAAAAAATGATTCATGAAGCTGATCCTATAGTTGTGAGATTAAGGCTTTGTTGTTGTTGCTGCTTGCTTTCTTTCTTTCTTTCTTGTAAGGATCATATTACACTATCATTCTCACCATTTTCCTAATTTGTTTCAAAATCCCCCTTGCAGAAAGGTGAACAAAGCAAAATCAGAGCATCCGCAGATCAAATTAGTCATCCCCCTTAGTATCCTGAAGACAATCCTCTCTCTCCACCCAATCAAAGAGGCAGTGAGAACGTCAGTTCTCTCCAATAACTGGAGGTACATTTGGCTCTCCATCCCTCACCTAGATCTTGATGAGCAGTTCGTAGATTCAAACTCTGTGTACAACACCAAGAGATGGATCGGTTGCGCCACGGGCATCTTGATGTCTCGCATCTGCTCCCTCTCCCATGACCCTATCCTCCAGTGCACCATCAGAGTCAGCCCGTTCAACGAATAGAGTCTTTTCTTCGACACCCTT
This sequence comes from Agave tequilana, assembly GCA_038442645.1. NCBI lineage: Eukaryota > Viridiplantae > Streptophyta > Magnoliopsida > Asparagales > Asparagaceae > Agave > Agave tequilana. Next base: position 110,737 of record JAVJIF010011850.1, on the reverse strand, counting down.
CTCAACTTTATCTCCGCCAGTGGCATTGTAGTCGTCGGGCTCCATAACAGTAGTATGAACTACTATAATGTCTGCGTTTCTGTGTACTGCTGCAAAACTCTGCAGAAGCTAGTGTTAGAGAGGTGTGTAGTCCTCCTCCTCCTATTTTCACCGGTTTGCGTAACCTCAAGAGCCTCCACCTCATTCATGTTTGCTTATCCAATAACGATCTCGATCTTATGCTGCTTTCATGTGTGTCCCTGGAGTCGCTGGTTCTGGAAACTTGTGAGGGGTTAGATAACATTGTGGTTCGTGCGCCATGCTCTCAGAATTCGTAGTCTTTGGGACACGGCCTCTGTCTGTCTCTGTTGCTCAAGCTCCACGCCTAACAGTTTTCCTGTTCGATGTCTGGTTGCTAATGTGAGACTATGATGAACAGAGGCGGAACCAGGAATAAATTTTGGGGTGGGCTGCAACTTTTTATAACTTATCTTATGAATTATATGAATTTGTCAAAAGAATAAAACAATATTCTTCACTAAATCAGGGGTAGAACCATAAATAAATTTGCCAAATGAAAACCAAAATAGAAGAGAGTTTAAGGCAATATATGGAAGAAAAAAAAAGGTTTAAGGCAATATATGAAAAAATGGGCCGGGTTGTAGCCCGGCCCAGCCAACCAATGGGTCCGCCCCTGATGATGAAGAGGTGGATGGCACGGAAACCAAGCTTTTGGACCTTCTTGTGGAACTCTGCAACATCGAATATCTCAGTCTCTTTTGATACGCAGAACAGGATCTCGAGGTTAGTGCGGACTAGTCCTTTGTTACGAAAATCTGTTTTCATTCTTGCTCTGCTAGTATCTAATTTGCTTTCTCTGGTTCTCTCAAGGATGGTTTGGCTTTGAGGAAAGATATGCTTCATGTACCCAAGCAGCTGCCTTCAGACTGCCTCTTGCTCAATGTGAGGAAACTGGAGCCGAGTTTACCTACAGTCCATGCACATTATGTTCGGATCCTCTCTTGCTTGCTCAACAGCTCCCAAAATTTACTCAAGCTTATCATAGAGATTGAAAATGGTTTTTTATTTTTTCTGTGAACTCTCCTTCATTGCGTGCAACTAACTCTCGATTTTCTTTAATCTTTGGTTTGTGCTTAGGATACTGAGGAGGGAACTGAAAGCGAGATTGAGAACGATTACTGGAACAAGCAAAAGATCTCTAAATGCTTGAACAGTGGGCTTTCATCGGTCCATGTGAAGAGCATTGATCTGAGTGGAAACAAGTTCATGGTCGAATTCATTAAGTTTCTTCTGATCAATTCCAGTACTCTCCACAGAATGAAGATTGAATATCGCGATACTCCAGATACACCAGTGTCGCAACTTCATTATGGTTTGTATCAGATGGAATGGGCTTGTTCTCATCTTCGACTGACCTGGGAGCCCTTTCACTATGAAGATGGTGATTAGGTCCATTCCTCTGGAGTAATGGCACTGACTATTAAAAGACACCTCAGAATAGTGTAGTTCATTGTTTTAAAGTTTCCATGATTTCAGTTTTCTTGGTGCATTAATTGAGTTTATTTAGATTTACCGGTTCATTATAGCCATTCTGAGGTTGAAATTTTTCATATTTATTTCATCGTTATAAATATGAGGTGTGTTGTTTCAGTTTTAGAATTTGAATTTGTGATTAAATTGTTGAAACTATCCCACCCCCAAATCAGGTTACAAATCTTCATTGAAGAAAAATAATAATAATCCATATTTCATAATGTTTTTAAATAATCAATCACTGACAAAGTAAAACCCCAGAATCCAAGACTTCAGCACAGAAGTGTGGAGCCAAAAACCACTATTTGGCTTTGGAGTTAGGCCTACTAACTTCATTTTTCTGCAGTTAAATCATTTAATTACGAAATACCAAACTGAGGTTCCTTTGGCTATTGTTCATAGTTTAACAAACTGTAGTTATCTATCTTCAAAAATTGGGCTTAACTATAGTTCACATTAATTCAGTCAAACTGGATATTTCTCAACTGCAAAAGATGCAAGGAAAAAGAGGAGCAATTCTCCTTTTTGTCTCTCTACTTCTTTTTTCTTTTTCATCAGAATCCAGCAGTTCCGCTTTCTTCTTCTCATTCGACCCCAATTTGGAGATAACTCCATTTGCAAACTATAAGGTTAGTGAAACTAACCATTTGAAATAGGCTAAAGCACTCGATACAGCCTTTATAAAAACATCTAAAATAGACTTCCGGAACCTTTCTATCCTGCTGCAGATTCCAGGAAACCTAATCAGCCACCAAATGATTTCATAGACCTTGCTGCTCAAGTCATGAAGCACCGAATGACTGCTTCAATGCAACTTTTGCAAAACTTTTCTCCTTATCTTGACATGAAGGATACATGTTCATATGTATATCAATAAAAGAAACAAATTTGCTGCTCAGTAAGTACTGGAACTTCTATGAAGGAAAATATGGGCTTCTCCACCTAACGATCCAAATCCTAAGTCCTATGCAATAATACAATCCTAACACTTTTCAAGTCTTTTCCTCCCCCTGGTGGTGATTTTCCTTCACAAGTGATTGGATGGTTGATCCTCATCACAAGCAAGAATGGAAATTGGGACGTGCATGTAAATAAAATACAGAACAGAAAAGAGAGACACAGAGAATTTACGTGAAAACCCTTAATCGAAAAAAACCATGAGAAGAGAAGCTTTACTATAATTTTCATATTACAGGAATATGGAGGATGTACACGGATTGTAATCGGCATCCCCTTCTTCATTGGAAGAGGAGGTCTGCTTATACTTCACTGAGATGTTGGCATGGAGGCAAGATGGGTATGGGCAAAATCCTCATAACCGCACGATTTTCACATGCCGATTTGTTGTAACGATCGTGATCACCGGTGCTAGTTTGTTAGGATTGCATGTAAGAAAATTCATCACTGTGCATAACTGTCCGCGATGAGGGTGTTAAACGTACTGTTGTGGGTAATTTCCTAAGAAAGTAATCCATGCACTAAAATAATAGAGTGAGTATATTCAAATCACAAAAAAGCCAACGCAAATACAGAAAATTATGTGAAAACTCAAATGAGGAAAAATCACGGAGAAAGAGAGAGAAATTTCAATATATCAATGGTAATTACATGTGGGGTTCTCTGGTGAGTTAGAGTTTCTGGATCCCCCTCCCTTTTCATATTGGAAGGATTATATATATATATATATATATATATATATATATATATATATATATATATAAACAAGCCATGTCATTGGATAAGGCTAAGGAGTCATGCTTAGTTCAAACACTTAACTCCCTTATCTCGAAGGCGGTTAAGTTGAACATCTTGATTTGAATGAGGTGGACGAGAGTCCATCCTTATCTAATTCTCTGCGCCCAACTGTCATATGGTTGATCTGTTCCCGAGGTATAACTGTCGAGTTCAAATAGGAATTTGGCTTATAGATAGAGATTCTCGCAACTGATTCTATCTCTTCCTTCTAACTATATGAGCTCGGGTTTGAATCAAATGGGCACTCTCGGTCAGAGTTCTAGAAATAGCCACGTGTCGTTCGCCTGTTTGGTGCTTGACGAACACGTGACGTGATCTCGAGGAGATCAGAAACTAACCATTACAGTTACGAATGTGGAGGAAGGTAAGATTGTGTAAGTGTTAGTGGAGATCATAGGTGATCTGTTGCTGGAGCTACTTGGTTCGAAGTTGAAGTCTTTGGAACGAAGGGATCCTCGGAGCAGAGAAGATCTTAAGGTCGAGTATAGCATAGACTTCGGAGGGGAGCTCTGATGCCTCTCGGAGGTTGGATAGTGAGGGACACGTGTCTCCATCTTGGACGGGATCAGATTTTGACCACTACAGATGCCCTCGCTCTTTGGCTTGTCGATGCCTTGCAGAAGAAAAGTCAGAAGAGCGGGATTGGTAGAAAACCTTTTAATGCTTTAAGTTCGTCTTGATGTTCGTGGGCAAAAGAGGATGTGGATCATAAATGCGGATTTTGGATTTACTTGGAGATCACACAGCTGGCTGACAGCTAGCATCTTAATTGGTTGATTCCTTGAAACTTGTAACTGGCATCCCTTTGAATTCTGGAGCCATTGTGACTGGGAAGTAAGGTTTCGTGTTTTGGTGGGGATGGTTAATCTTTTGCTGATTCGATTAATCGAAAATCTCAGGACGTGGACCGGCTTTTGAGGATTGAAAATTTGAACTGGAGATGCTTTGGCTTCTCTTCCATCTATAAATAAAGTGGAACCCTAGTATGGAGATCATTTCTATCTTCTCTAAGGAACCCTTATTTCAAGATTTCTCTTATTTGCTTTGCTGGGCAGTCATGTTCTCTCTTTTCTTCTTCATTAGATGAAGAGAGGAAAGAAGAGGATGAAGGTGGAGGAAACGTTGGTCAGGCTCTCGCCATGCGGGAGTCTGGTTGGTGCGCCACATTAGACATCGTGATGAATCTGTTATGACATATCAGTCGTCGTGACATGGTGCCACCGTCAGGGGTGATAGAGAAGGCTTCTTCTCCTACTGGATCGGGTGATCTAGTTTCGGGTTGCTCGATTTTTAGGAAGTGAGGTTCAATCTTGGGTTCGGAGCCTCTTTCCTGACGGTGTGCATGAGGAAGGAGAGGGAGGTCATCGGCTTGTGTGCTGGTGAATTATTTCACACGGTGGGGCTCGGATCTCTTCCTCATAACACTTTGGAAGGGATGTAATACCATCATCTTCTTGCGTGTCATGGAGATTCCATCCTGGTCAGACGTCGTTGCCTCACACTTGGAGATGTCTTCCTTGCGAGGAGCAATAGAAAGAGAAAATAGGGTATTTTCGTCGGGGCTCTGCCGATGAATCACTCTCTTTTCCAGAGCTCCGACCTCTCCTTCAGAACACAGGGACGTGGTGTGACATCATCACTGTCTTGTGTGTCATGTCAGACTCCATCTAGAGCTCGGGGTGTTATCATGGCTTCGAAGGGCTTCTTGGGGATCCTCGTCATTCTCCTTGAGATGTGCAGAGGATGGCAGTACCCGTTTGGATGCCTTGAAGGCGTGTTTCAGGCGGAGAGGAGAAACTTTTCAGTAAAGGTACTTTTACTTTTGCGAAGGAACCCCCGGTAGCTTCTCCAATTTCGAGATCTCTAGACAGTGGTGTGAGCAATAAGATCGTACCTTTCGGTGGGTTTTTCCCGGAGGACATATCCTCGGAGTTTGGATGTGTGGTTGGACGCAACGGCAGGATGGAAGGATCGGATATGGATCATTTGTATTTCTTTTCAAAAAATGTAAACACAGAAGTGTAATGAAACTTTGTGTTACTCTAGTTAGATGTAATCAAGCACGTATTTGAAGGAATGTATTCGGAACGGAAGGATTTTTCAAAATAAAACACGTATATATTTCTTTGAAATGGAAATTATTGGATGGATCTTGCCTAGCTTGTTTTACCGTTGATTTTTTGGAATCGATATGATCATGCCCTCTATTTTAAATATCGGTCGAGTCGGCCGAGATATCTGCTAATATCTCATTTTTTTGCTTGTTGTCGATACAATATGGGAAAATCATTCGCCCATATCGTTTGCAGCAAAAAAACCGATATTTGAAATATCGGGCGATAAATCGCCCGATATTGGGCAATAAATCACCTGAGATATTGCCTGATATGAAACAACTTATTTATTGCACGATTGCTTGCAAATATACATTATTTTTACCGTCTTTGCATGCATATTACATCATTTTTATTTAATAGATGATATCTATGACACTAAATCAACTTTTAGTTATCAATATTTTATTATTTATAGTGTCCGATATGAACGTCCGATATGCCGCGCATATCCCCGATATCTCCCCGATGTCTGATATCCAGTATGAAAACCCCCATCCGATACGATCCCAATATCTGATATTTAGAACCTTGATCATGCCTATTCGGAGTACTGATCTCTATCACTGGTATGGTTGGTTTGTCCTGTGATTTGGTGAGCCTGCAGCGTTGTTTTCGAGTGGGGGAAATCCTATTAGCGGTACCTGTAAACTTTTGACATCCGAGTGGGAGAAATCTCATCAACAGAGTTGTGAACTTGAGACTTTGAAAGGAAAAATCCCTATAGCAAAGTAAGAACTCTGAGTGGGGGTAGAACCCACAACGAAGGGTTTCGACTGCCCGTAGGCTAATCGAGAGAGAGGCCGCAGACTGGAGTCTGCGTTGCTGTCTCCGAGTGGGGGAAATCCCATCAGCAAGATGCACAGACCTTTCAGGGGAGGAAGAGGATGCACGCACAAGCGTGTAATGGGATATCTCAAATTAAATGTTAGATACAGCGTAATAACGGTAATGAAAAGTTAATATAAATTTGACATATTAGGATAACAAAACTATGTATACTCAGTTTTTAATCACATGAAACTAATATGTCGAAGTAATAATCCAAAAAAGGAAACCCTCATATATATACTATATGTCTCGTGCAGTTATAGGCCAAGAATACATAATCCATGTTATCCAGGGATAAATAATACATGCAAGCATATGCAAAAGTTGTGTTCAGATAATACCTGGATGGTCGCATTTTTCAGAATGTTTGATTTCCATCTCCGACGAGGTTGGTTGGTTTTAAAGTGTCTTGGCAAGTCTGCAGTATTGTTTCTGAGTGAGGGTAATCCCATCAACAGTTCCTGCAAAGTTGGAAGGGGTTTTGAAGTGGGGGTGTGACCCAATAATAGATTTGATGCATCGACTCTGAGCGGGGATAGGACCCACAGCAGAGTGACAATCCAGACCTCCGTGTGGGGGAAATCCCAGCAGGAGAGTTGGGCCTCTAAGTGGAAAAAATCCCGGCAATGGGGTTGAGTTTACGATTGCTTTCGTGTGGAGGTGTCATCCACAGTGGAGCTATGAATTTGGTAAGAACTGAAGTGGGGGTGCGACCCATCGACAGATTGGATGCGTCGACTCCGAGGAGGGTAGGACCCACAGTGGAGTGGCGATCCTATTTTGACCTGGTAGAGAGAAACTAGCAGGGGTTCATCTGTCCGTGGGTCAGATGAGGGGAGCCCGTAAGCTAGTATTTGTGTTATGAGTGGGGTATGACACATCAACGAAACATCAAATGGGGACTCTGAGAAGGAAAATCTCCGCAGTAGAGTAAGAACTCCAAGCGAGATAGGACCCACAACGGAGGGTTTCGATTCCCGTAGGCTAGTCGATAGGGGGCCCGTAGGCGATTGCTTACGTTGTCATCCCCGAGCGGGGGTAAAACCCACAACGAAGCGTACAAGTATTAGATTCCAAGTGAGGGTAGAACTCATTAGCAGAGCTGGTTTCGCAGTCGTCTCTGAGTGAGGGTAAGACCCATCAGTGGAGGCCGAACTTTGGTAGGACTCCGAGTAGGGAAAATCCAACAGTATAGTAGGCTGAAATGGTTAGTAGCAAAATATAATTTTACTTGATAATGAAATAAAATACATGAAAATCAACGTACAGATGGATCATGAATAAGAGTACTGCTCAGTTTAGGAAGGTAGCATCAGATCACTCGATTGCTTTATATTGAGTGATCACGTGTTATGGTTGGTTAGGAGGCGGAGCGCTCGGCTGTCCAGATCCGAAGGTTACTTCGGGTGTGAGGACATATTCTTTGAGGAAGCCCTAGCGAATGAGCTCTTCCAGGTGCCTTCAGAGGCTCCAACAATGATTGTCTTGTGCCCCTTCCTGTCGTGGTAGGAATGGTACTCTTCTTCTCCAGGAAGCGTGGGGGTTTCGGACGCCTGATCTAGGGTTGGTTCTTGATGGTGTTGAAGACTTCGTCGGTGGACAACCTGAGCGAAGTGAATTGCTTTATTGGCCGGTAGGCTCAGAGCGGCTTGGTGAGAGGAACGGGAGCGCTTATCTCTTGTAGACAGGTTGCCCCCCGGTTCCAATCTTGGGTATGGCCGACAGCTTTGTGCGGAGACTTTGACTTTCCTCCGTCATCACCATGCTTAGCGGAATGGTTGGCAGAAGTCTTCATTGCCTCCTCCAACTGAATGTAGAGAGCTCGAAATAGAACCTCATTCATCCGAGTGACATTGTGCTTCAGGAGATATTGCAGCCCGCTGATAAATGCGAGTGCAGAGATGTCCTCACCGCAGTTATGGATCTTGGTCAGGTGGCTTTGGAATTAGTTTGCTTAAAAAATTAACCAGCATGGTGTTGGATGGCTCACCTGTTAAAAACAGGAGTTGAAAGGATTTGGTTATGGTATTTCATTGGAGTTTCGAAGTGGTGGTACGGCGTAATTCAACATTCTCAAGAATTCTAGTGCATTCTCTATGAGGTGGCATTCGAGAGAAGATGGGCGTGCCTGTGGGTCACAAAGGAAGGTGTGTGACTTAGATGTTCAAACAATGTCAGATCAATATGAAATTTAAAACATAGCACCATGGTACCTCAAATGTCACAAAGAAATTTTCTTGAATCAAGATCATGGCCAGATACGCACAAGTTATAAAGCATCCAAATTAATCACGACTAACCTCCAGAGCATTTAAGAAAAAGAATTTCTTATCCCGGATTCAGAATAAACCCTAGCTGAATCCATGGTTGTAAATTGCATAGATGGATTGGGAACTCAAATCTAAAAAATGAAACAATAAATATACCATGATTCATGTGTACTTGAGAATAAGAAAGGGGGAAAAACTATAAAAAAAAATTAATTTGGGTTGTATACATTATGATATTGAAAGTCAATTACCATTAATTGTCTTAAGAGCATGCAATCTCTTCAAAATGAAAGTCAAGAAAACATCAACCAACCTCATGATCTGCTTACTGCGATTCGACCCCATCAAGATTTGTCATCCCTCAACATCTCCCATCAAAATTCTCCAGGTATCGAAACGCATTCCTCAAGGCACTGTGCCTCTCAAGAATGGAGCATTTGGCGTCCGCCGCGGCTCCAGAGAAAAATCGAGAAAAGCCATTTGAAGAGGGCAGGGATTCGACGGAGTTCTTTCACTATTTATCGGAACTAACCTCTTTGACAGGGAAGGGGCTTTTTAAAAAAAAGAAAAATTGTTTTTAGGTCCTCAAAATAATGATGAATCGTCAAAAACTCCTCATTGTTTAAAAGCTTGTGAAAAAGTCTTTTTGAGGAAGACTCTCTTAGATGCAAGTCTTTACCCTCACCACAGTACAATAGGGGGTACTATATATTTTCATAATCCCTGTATTATCCTTTGTTATGTCCTTTACCTTTTGTACTTTTCATGAAACATGACGCCATTTTCAATTGTTCTTTAGTCCTTTGATTGTCTGCAATTGTGCTCATCAATTTTAAATGTTGAAGTGGAGAAAAAAATAATGTTTCCATGGAAACGATGTTCACTTCAATATTTATTGTTAACTTGATCAAAATATTTATAAAATCATTTAAATATTTAGAAAATAAAATTAAATGAAAACAAAAAAAAAAGTAGCTAATGACTTATTTTATAAAATCATTTAACCTCTATTGTTTATAAAACAAAAATTATTTAACACATGAATATTTATTTATTTATTTTCCACTTATTTGATTGTTTAACTTTTGTTTTATTAATCTAAAAATGTATATATTATACTAAAATTATTTACTTATTACTTAAGGATGTGGCCTATTAATGACTTGAATCCAAGCTATTTTGTTTCAAAATTGTGTCCACATTTCTCAAAATTTTATCCACCTTATCTCACAGGGGGATTTCATTCCAGCCACCTAAGTCAAATCGTAATTAGGAAAAAAACTCACTAGTATAATTTTATTCGCTTCAACCACCTCTTTTTTTAAAGGAAGGATGTGCTCTCACGTGTTAGCGCTTAAACGCTCATCAGCAACGAAAGACAAAAATGCGCCCCAAGTAATCGCTTCAAAAAAGCGGATCGCTTCGAAAATGGCATATTTTTAAGAACTATGACTATGATCATAGTCCTCATAAAATGATCACAGTATAGAGGACTACGACTATGATCGCAATTCTCACAAAAATGTCTTATTTCTGAAAACTGCAATTATGATCGCAGTTCTCACAAAATGATCGCAGCCCGATTTCTGAGGATTGCGATCATGATTACAATCCTCACAAAATGTGCTATCTATGAGGACTGCGATCATGATCAAAGACCTCACAAAAATGTCATGTTTTTAAGTCTTTATAGGATTGAGATCATAATTGCTTTAGGACAGTGACCATAATCGTAGTATTCACAAATATATCCTATATTTCAGTCTTTATGTCCAAAATTTGATTGGTGTTTTACCTGCACATAAGAATACAAAATCAGAAATACAAAATAGAAGTGCAAGGTACTCAAAGAATAAAGTATAAGGTACTCAATGCTACTGATTGAAGAATGAAAGTGATAAGAATTATCGTTTAGCTTTGGGCTAATGGGTCGTGTCCACGAGGAGGAATGCGATGAAAGATTTTTGGTGTTTTTGTTTAGAAAGCTAAGAATAGTGTTGATTTTTTAGTTGAAAAGAGAAAGGAGAGAAGGGAAGTGATTTAAAGAAAAACTTAAAACTTAGAGAAGGCTTTGGAAAAGGTGATCTTTAGAAAATGATGAAAATTGTTTGGTTGTTTTTAATATAGGAAAAAGATCTGGGCTCACTAATTTTCTACTCAACTACTTACTTATCTCAAGAAAATTTTGGTGCATCACTTTTATCATAGGCAAAAACCTTAGTTTCTTTTAATGTCCAAGTAAAACAAATAAGATGATTTTGGTTTAAATCTTAAAGTCTTTCTTAACACAACATTAAAAGAGAATATTAAACCATCAAGCGCGAAGAAGAAAGTATGGAATAAAAACTGTTTAAAAAGATTTGTGCTTTGAAAGTCCCAGTTTAAATAAAGACATCCTCATGTGCTTTCAAGAACGAAGTTTAACTCAGGTATTTTCTGATTTAAAAGAGTTGCTTTTATAAAAATCAATTAAGAGAGAGAGGAGGTAGAAGAGATTAATTAGTGAGCCCAAAAGATGATTTAGCTACTCATAATGAAAGGAAAACAAACAAGAGAATGAAAATCAAATATAAACATACCGAATTTGAGTCGAGTTGAATAAGCGAGTTGAAGCTCCTTTGATTGTCACTTCAAAAATGAATTACACACTCAATTTCACTCTTCTCTCGTTGTTGGTCTAAACTGAAAAACAAAGAGGAGATACAACTTCTCTGAACTATTTAACAATACTCCTAAAACCCTAGAAAATGAACAATAATTCTAATCCTAAACTTCGCTCCCTTTTTCAGTACAAAACCCTGCCTTTTATAGGCAAAAAACCCAGAGGGAAAAGAGTGAGGAGATAAGGGGAGCAAACGCTCCCCTTATCTCCACCAACAAGCCGCGGATCCGCGGCTTTGGCCACAGATCTGCGGCCAGGATGTGGCCATCTGGCCACATCCTGGTGGAGATCTAGCTGGCGTGAGATTTGACTCCCTTTTGCCTGGCTAGATTCACTGTTTGACTCTGATTCTAATCTGATCTTCTGTGATTCTCAAGCTAACCGATTTGGATTCTTATAAAATCAAATTAACCGGTTTTCAACCTCCCTGATCTTCCATAATCTGCCCTGATCTTCTAATTTCGAATTAATTCTAAATTAAATCAGAATTTGATGAGCTTTTAGGCTTGTTTTTCTTCCCTTTCCTTAAGCAATGGGCCTGCACTTAATAAAGAAAAATAAGACTTTATTAATATGATTTATTAGATAATAAACATGGTAATGTGACAATATATATGTAAGATATGTGATCGATCATACCCCCACACTTATCTTTTGCTCGCCCTCGAGCAAAAATATCAAAACTAATCCTAATTAATTATTAGACCACTTTCGCAGGTCACTCGATTGCACTGAGCCTGTGCAATAAGTCGTTTAACCTCTAGGTTACCCCTAGAGAACGAGTTTTGTCTCGTGAGGGTTTTCAGTAGATTGCACCCACAAAATCCATAAAGAAAAGGGAAAAAATGTTAGCATTTTCGAAAAGCATTTTGAAAAGATAGAAAATATTTGAGGTATTATTGTAAGAGTTCAAGTAATATATAATTTATAAGAATATCAAACTTTTCATTCCTAAACTTAATCTCTATTCAAAAACATGTCATCAATCAAAATAAGGAGTTAAATTGTATTTCTCATCTAGTCTATTACTTTATCCTATGTCATATGCACCATCGTGACCGTGAAGTTTGACTAAGGGTTCTTTAACATTAACTCCTATGCCTTATTTATATTCATTTTTGATGGTTTTTATTCCTTAATTCCATTAGGCATTCTAATCTGCCCATGTAACGAGCCTTTAGTAGGTGACACCCAAACCAGACAGTCTTAGGAAACCAGGTGAGAAAACACCCCTAAGGACTTAAACACTCGAGCAGATAAAGCCACGAAACCAAGGGTTTTTATTTATAAAATGTACCCCTTTTAGGCGTGAATACTTATGCTTCATGAGGTAGAAATACCCAGCTTAATTAGAGGATTTATATATTTTTTTTCAAACTTATCTAATTATCTTTTGCATAAATACCAAGGCTTGCTTAGGCCAAAGCACCTAATTAATCAATAATTAGATTGCATATTTTTTTTCTTTTTTTTATAAGGCATAAGAATTTTGTCTTTGAACCCTAAGTGTGTAAGTGTATAAAGTGTGCATATTTCTTCAAGGTAAAGATCAAGACTAAATTATTTTCATTAATTTTCTTCCTACCCTGAAAATTAAACAAGTTATTTTATTTTGACCAAGTATACGAAATCCTAATTATGATTTTTCTATTCCTTAAAAGTAACTTAATTTCTTAAAGAAAAAATAAATCAAAATATTGTTCTTTTCTTTCAAAAAGTTTTTTTATATATATAATTTTTTCTTTTTTTTATATTAGTCATGTTAGTCATGTCAGAGTCCTCCACCACACTTATCTCATGCATTGTCTCCAATGTATGAAAGAAATATATAGATGCATGAAATGGAATGTAAAAGAGGTGCATATATTATATAAAAATATGTACAACATCATGTTTCTCCCACACCTAGATCTTTTTCGGTCTCATCCCTCTAGCTCTCTTCTCATCATTCCAATGGGTCATCTTTATAGGGCATAGTGGTGAGGCCAATTTTTTTGTTATTTTAGCTCTCTTCCTCTCCAGTCTCACCTTCTTTAGGTTTTTCTTCTTCATATTTCTACATTCATTATTCAAAAATTGATTACCACCACACATCTCAGTTGGAACTTTCTCACTATGAATGCCTAGGAATACTAACTCAGTTTCATATATCTCTTCAAAACTTAGGTCAATAAAATATATATCAATTTAGTGCTTCATGATACCAATTGATCATAAATAAAACATACTAATTGAAAGTACATAAACCAAATATTTTTAATATAAATTTAAATAAAAATGCATATATTATACCAATTGAAAGTAAACAAAATATTTTGAAGAAATCAATCAAAAGATTTTGATATCAATTAAAAGATGTAAACATATAGGTAATCTTGATACCAATTGTAAAAATTAGTACCAACTGAAAATATTTTACACTTTTGATACCAATTTGAAAAATATAAACCAATCTTTTTGGTCAAACACTAAACTCATTTTACAATAGAGATACCAAATAGAGAATAATATCAATTTAATGTTTTTGATACCAATATTGAAAATGAAACATATACTAATTGAAAATAATGAAAATATATACCAATTGAAAGTAATTTTCATTAGAAGCGTATGATACCAAATAAAAAATCAATATCATTTTTCAATCATTTTTCAACATAAAGTGTGGGAGTAAAATACCAAAGGTAACAAAACCAATTAAAAGGTGAAATATGAATTTTCTCCCTCTTTATGAAATACCAAACAAAATGATGCATAAGCTTGTATAAGATACCAATTGAAACATAATCAATTGAAATATAATAGTCATTTAAGAAATCAAGCTTAGCATAACCAAAATTTTGTGCTCAAAGATATAGAGATATAGTAAGCACAAATAAAATATATATATGTATGAGAAATTAAATACCAATCGAAATTGATACTATTTGAAGTGTAAGAATACATATATAGAAACATATATGAGTATACAAAAAGAATGTCAATAGTGATACCAATTGAAAAGATACAATGATATCAATTGAAAACACAATAAGATCAAGTGTATAACTCATACTACCTACCACCCATTCATGCACATGTTTTAAATAGATTTTCAATAATGAGCATACAAGGCATGGTCGCCCAACCAGCCGCCCCTTAGAAGGGTAGGGGTTTTCAAAAATAAGTTTGAAAATAATATAACACATTTGAACACTCTACCATAAGAAGAATACGAACTAGTTATAAGAAAAATTTGTAAATTAGTATGAAATCCTTCAAGTAAGGAATAAAACAAAAATATATTTCATGAAAAGTATGTAAATCACATGATTACCAAACACTCAAAATCTATATAGCACATATTGTACTCATGAAAACAAAATCATGAGAAAACTTTAAGTAAAATTATACAAAGTCATCAAAATAGACAATTAAGCTCAAATGCGGAATTCCTTAAAAACATGAAAATCATCAAAACTAGAATCCTTCAAGGTATATGTATGTCTTGTTTAAACTAGAATATACATACATATCCAAACATGAATGAGTCCACAAAAATATATGCATGAAGGCAAGTGGCTCAAGGATGTATATGTATAACTAATAGTTTAGACAAAATAGACATATTCATGAAGTCTAATAAAAACATAAATAACATGTCAAAAAATATGGAATACAAGTCAAAATGTATGAATCATCAAAACTAGACTATACTAGTACATCTAATGGGTACAAATGAGCATTCAAGTACAAACATATAATAATCTATTTGTGGCTTATTAGTTATACAAATATACGTTCAAGTTTTAATGAAAACTAACATCTAAACATGTAATCAAAACATGAAGCATAGAAATCAAAACAAAACTCATATGATCATTATAGTAAATGAACATGCATTAGATCTATGATATACACAATAGTTAAACTAAAGTGAGAACACAAAATATGGGTCCAATAAACATGGGTGTCTCAAATACTAATCATGCATATCACTAATCTAATTATCATGGCATTTAACATAATAATCAAGAAACATCAAATCATGCTAAAAAATCAATGACATGAAAAGCATGTAAACATAAATGAGGAGTAAGAGATCGTTACCAAAACCGATGAGGATACATCTCCATGTCTTCAAACTATGGTGGTCCTCCCACCAAACTCCCTTGAAAGTGATGCATCCAAATAGTCCTCTTTAAGCTCGGAACGCATCCACCTCAAGGCATCATCACTCTCACGTCATGTGAGAGCCCACATCTACATCAAATAAAATAGGAGTGGTCTTTAGTACCCATACTCTTTTGGGTCCATGGGGGTTAGCTCCTTTCCTAACCCAAACAAAATTATTTGCTAAATTTACATCATGTATCTTATCAAAACAAAATTTAGCAAGGTGGCCCTTACGTCCACAATGTGTACAAGTGTACACATGAGCATACATTGTGTGATGGGTGTGTATGTGAGGAGCATGTGTATGTCGTGGTTTGTGTGCATGCATAAAAGGAACTTGTTTCTTTCGATAAAAATATCCTCGTCGTCTCACCATCATAAGCAGATTCGTCGTCTTCATTCTCCTAGTCTTCCTGTTCATCACTTGTTTTCTCATCATCTTCCTCTTTTTTAGTGTTTTTTGGTTCATCGATAAACTCCTAGAATGGATCGTCTCTATCAAGCTCTTCGTCCGATCCGTGTCGAGAGAGCGAGCCTCCAGCATCAGAGGACATGTTTTCATCAAGCATGTCTCTGTCAAGTGGCAGAGGAATAATTTCCTCCTCACTAAGCCACATGAAAACTTCATCATTCTCATGAAGAGTGAAAAAACACCTAGAGGGGGGGGGGTGAATAGGTGTAAGTGCTAATCTAAGAAACTAAATGCAAACTAAGTGCGCTAAATCCGAAAGCTAATGCAAATTATGCACAAACTAATACAATACAACAAGTGTAGCCGAATTCCCCTTTCGAGGCTCTGGACTAACTCCCCTTGATTCCCCTTGAAATGGGTTGAGGTGCTATGTGAAGCTCTTGTTGGATGAGTATAAGTTAGGCACACACACACAAGCAATCCAAGCAATATAAAATACACACAATCAAGCCAAGCATATAAGAATGAATAGCAATATGAATAAATGCAAGGCAATATGAAATATGCACAACACAAGCAAATATGATATGATATGAATATGATGCTTTGCACAAATATAAGAGAGAGAGTTAGAGAGACAATGGGAGCAATCGCAAACACCAAGATTTGTTTCGAGGTTCGAGCCCCTAGCTCTACATCCCCGCCTTCACCACCGTGAAGGATTTCCCAATCCACTATAGGAGTACCAAACTCCTCTCTCAACCTTACAAAGCCACCGAGGCTATACAACCACAATCCACCTCTACCGAAGAGGGATACGGCCCGTAGCCAACAACAACAAACACCTCTACCTAAGAGGCTCACAAACCAATCTCAATCACCTCACACTTGAGGGATACAAACCAAACTCCACCTCTACCTAAGAGGCTCACAACCAATACCACTCCGATCACCTCTACCGAAGAGGGATACAACAAATGAAGGAGGGTTTACAACAATGAGGTCTACAACAAACAACCTCAAACACTTCTCTTTCCTTTTCTCTTATCTTTTTCACAAAAACAAGATCCTAATAGTTTAGGATAGGTGATAGCTCAAGTGTGGAAACAAGGTGTTTTTGGAAACCAGCAACAAAGAAAAACTATTTGGGAAATCACTTGTAAATGTTAGAAAATGAAAAACAAAACAATCTCCCAAAACCCTAGCTTTCTTTGATTTTTCAAAAACCCAAAAACAAATAAGATGAAATCTTTTTGACTTAAAAACTCTTTTAAAAACTCTTTTAAACTCTTCAGAAAACTGAAAATTTTAGCTCAAAAATTCTTATCTAAAACAATGGAGAAAAGGGGTATATATAGCCCCTAGGAAAAACTAGCCGTTAGGCTGATGTGGCAGTCTGACCAACTGCCGGTCGACCGGCCCGGTCGACCGCCAACGGTCAAAAATGTGACCGTTGGGCAACATCGGTCGACCGGTCCGGTCGACCGAAATAAACCGAGAGCAGAGCTCTCAGGCCCGGTCGACCGGCCCGGTCGACCGTCCACTGTGCCTAACAGACGTGCACGTCTGTGCACGTCGGTCGACCGGATCGGTCGACCGGCCCTTGGTGCGGTCGACCGTCCCGGTCGGCCGACCAGCCTGTCAGCACAAAAACCAGGTCAGAAAAATTTGGAAAAATATTTTCTAAAAAATCTTTTATCTCTTTTAAAAATACCATAAAAATTGTTTTATCATTTTATGTTGAAACATAAACATGTGATAAAAATTTCAAGACATATATCAATCATATCAATTCATTTTTGTGTCTTGCCAATTTTATCAAAAACAAAACTTGTATTTTTATCAAACTTGATTTTTCCAAAGCATGAATAGGATAGTCAAAATAAGTTTGTTTACCAAGTTAAAGCATGTATGTATAAATAGAGAACATCTACTATACATATAACATATGTAAACTTGTTTGATCTATTATTCATGAAAACCAAAAACCAAATCATGAAACGTGTGTGTTTTGTGCACTTGAGCATACCAACTAAACTAAGCTTTACAAATGGATCTAAACACATAAACTAAACTAACTACACTAGGATACCTAAGTCTTCTTGTCGATCTTCCATCTTCAAGTAGACTCGATCCCAAACGCGTGATCCTCCAAGTGCAAAGGTATGATCTTTAAGCTTTGGCACCGGAATCACCATGATAAGCTTCTAATCATCTTGTTGAAGCTAATCACCAACTAATATCCTGTTAATGATCTGAAACTTAGAAACACAAGAATATTAGTAAACATAACTACATGAGTGTTGATCATCATCAAAACTAGAGTGGAAGGCCATTGGGCCAACAATCTCCCCCTTTTTGATGATGACAAAACTCATGGAGTTATATATGCATGGATTAAAGTTAAGCTTCAAAGAAGCTCCCCCTTAACTCATGCATAGGGATAAACAATAAATATATGCAATGAATATTAAACATGAAACATGCGTATGCATAAACAATAAATGGTTCTAGATATCAAATGGAATATTCAAAACAAAATAAGCTCTAGATACCAATTACAAAGCAAACTCTATATATCAATTAAACTTAATATTCTTGAGATAAAACATATAAACATAATATATGCATAAACATAAGCATGCATATAAAACTCAAATACTTCTCCCCCTTTTTGTCAATCATCAACAAAGGGGTAAACAATCAAAACCATAGATAAAATGAGGGGTAAAAAATCTTTCTCCCCCTTTTTGTCAATCAAGACAATAAAACAATGTTCTCCCCTTTTTGTCTAAAACAAACAAAAAAATCAATAAGGGGTGACTACAAACATGATATCAATTAAAAAATATGTCAATGAAGCATCTTGATACCAATAAATAAGGATCAATATATGTTATATGCTATATACATTCATGAAGAGGAAGACGCTAAGTTAGCTTCCCTACACATATGCATTACATGAAGAAGGGATGACAAGCCCCAATTCACATAACACATATTATGTAATGCATAAGAGGAGATGTGAAGCTCCCCCTACACACGTATATCATATAAAGAAGAGTTGTCAAGCTCCTCAATTTATAATATACTCAACATGAATCTATATGTAAGAGAGATGTTAAGCTCTCCTTGCATATAGGAAATACAAATCAAAACTTTGAATATTTTCTTTAAACAACATTTTGAGATACCAATTGTAATTAAACATAACAAATTACCAATTGTAAAACAACATAACAAATTTTGAATGTCTAAACACAAATTTTGATACCAATTGTAAGAATATATTTCATTTTGAAAACATATAATTTGATGGTGATATCATATGTTTAAAATAACAACTTTTAATCATAAAGAGTGGGAGTACAAATACCAATTGAAATACAAAATCAAATTTTCTCCCCCTTTATGAAAAACAAACTAAAGACATGCATAGTTTTGATAACAATTTATAAGTAATCAATTTAAACAAAATTGAAACTCAAGCACTAGCATAAACACAAACATATATATGTATGAAAGATAGATACCAATAGAAATTGATATACTTGGAATTTAAGGCATACATACATACAAAATATATATGAGTATACAAGAAGATCAAAATGATACCAATGAAAGAGTTCAATGATACCAATTGACATAACAATAAGTTCAAGTGTATACATCATATTATCTACCACCCAATCATAATTCAAGTTTTTAAAGATTTTCAATTTAGGGCATACATGAACATGATCTCCCATCCTACCGCCCTTGGATGGTAGGGGTTTTCAAAAATAGATTTGAAAATATAGCTTAGTTTGAGAATCACTACCAAACTGAAGAACATCGCAACTAGTTAAATGGAAAGCTTGTTAACTAGTACGAAATCCTTCAAGCAAGGAATAAAACAAAATGTTTTTCATAAACATGAAATTCACATCATATCAAACACTCAAGTTCAATTAGGCATAAATAAGACTCATGAAAACAAAACATGAGCAAGCAATAGATGTGAGTGTACAAATAAAATATGAAGATCATAAATATGAAAATTAGGCAATAAGCTCAATTATTCTTTAAAACACGAAAATCATCAAAACTATCTAATCTTCAAGGCATATGTATGTCTAATACAAACTAAAATATACATACATATCCAAAACTCAACGAGTACACTAAATGTATATTCATGAAGGCACGTGGCTCAAAAAGATGTATATGTATAAGATTAGTTTGAACTAGATAGACATATACATGAAGTTAAACATAAATACATGAAACATGAAAAACTAAATTTTCATCACAACAAATTTCATTTCAAGGTATATGTATGAATTGTCAAACATGAAGTATACATACATATCCCTAAACACAATTGAGTCCAAATATAGATTTGCATGAAAGGCAAATGACTCAAGGGGTATACATGTATATCTTAAAGTTTGGCAATACAAACATATACATGAAGTGAAACACACAATCATAAAACAAATCCAAAAATGGAATACAAGTTTGAAATGTATGAATCATCAAAACTAGACTATACTAGCACATCTAATGGGTTCAAATAAGCAATCAAGCTCAACATATATAGATTTATTTGTAGCCCACTCTATGTACAAGTATATAACTAGTCTTAATGAAAACAAACATCTAAACATATATTCAAAACATGAAGCATCAAAACAAATATAAAAGTCATCATGATAAAACTAAAACATGATTACTATGTGAATTCACATGTATTAGATTCATGATGTACATTATAGCTCAAACAAAAGTGAGAACACTAATTATGGGTTCATATAAGCATGTGTGTCTCAAATACTATACATGTATGTCAAGGATCTAATAAACATGGAATGAACATACTAATCCATAGACATCAAAAACATGCTATAAACATTAAAACATGGAAAGCATGTAATCAATAAATGGGAGTAAAGGATTGTTACCAAAAACAAAGAAGCAACTCTCCTTGTCTCCAAAACATGGTGGTCATCTCCACCAAATCTTCCCTTGAAAGTGATGCATCCATTTGATTTCCTTTAAGTCCGGAACGCATCCACTCCAAGGTGTCATTACTCTCACGTCATGTGAGAGCCCACACCTACATCAAAAATAATAGGAGGGGTGGTCTTTGGTACCCACATCTTATTGGGTCCATGGGGGTTAGTCCCTTCCCTAACCCAAACAAATTTCTTTTCTAAATTTGAAACATTTAATCTATCATAACAAAATTTAGCAAGATGGCCCTTACGACCACAATGTGTACATGAGTACACATGAGCATACATGTGTTGATGGTGTCCGTGAGGAGCATGTGTATGCCGTGGAGGGTGTGCATGCATAAAAGATGGAACTTGTTTCTTTCGAACCAAGGTTTCCAACCGTGAGTGGTTCATGGCACATTGGCTCATAGTGGAGCCCAAACAATCTACTCTCTTCTTTAACATACAAATATCATCATTGATTTTAGAAGAAGAGGTACATGCATTAGGTAGTCTAAATGATGAGGCTACACTAACATGAGCATCAATCTTATTTTGTAAAAACTCATTTTTCTTTAAACAAATTTCTAACTCCCTTGAAATAGAATCAATTTTAATTTTCAAAGAATTATTTTCTTTTACAACAAAATCTACTTTTGAAGACAAGTTTTCATTTTTCTTCAAAATAGCATGGCAATCATTTTAGATTTTAAAAATTCATTTTCTTTAAGTGCAAGTTCTAATTGAGATCTCAATGAATCCCTTTCATTATAGACCTCATCCTTCTCTTGCAAAACACAATCAAGTCTAGAATGCAAACACTTATTTTCTTTTTCAATTTCTAGACTTTTCTTTTTCAACAAGTTATATTTTTCTATTAACTTTTCACACACAATAGATAGTTCTTCATTTAAGGCATGGGGATCAACATAATCATTTGAAGAACTAGCACAATCATTACTATCTAGTTGAGATTCCGAATGTACCTCAAGGGAGTCATTCCCTTGGACCATGTAGCATATAGAGTTGGATTCTCCACTAGATTCCTCTTCTTGGATTTGGACTTGAAGCTTGGAGGTGTTGGTGGTTGTTGTCAACTTGTTCCACACTGCAAAAGCGGAATCAAGATTAGAAACACGCATAAGATAATCTTTAGGTAATGTGCTTCTAATAGCCTCTAGGGCTTGTGCATTGGCCCCTATATGATTGCAATCACCAAGATAACATCTCTTGGTGGCCGCAAGGAAAACATGCAAACCTAGGGTCTTTAGGTACATGGACATCCTATACTTCCAAACATCAATGTTGGAAGGGTCAAAACTAGGTGGGGTCATGAAGTCCATGGTATAAACTAAATATGTGCAAACAATCAAATGCAAATGTAGATTAGCAAGCAAATGGATCACTCCTAGGATGTTAAGCCTAAGTATCAGGAGCACTAGCTCTGATACCAATTGAAAAAACACCTAGAGGGGGGGGTGAATAGGTGTAAGTGCTAATCTAAGAAACTAAATGCAAACTAAGTGCGCTAAATGCGGAAGCTAATGCAAATTATGCACAAACTAATACAATACAACAAGTGTAGCCGAATTCCCCTTTCGAGGCTCTGGACTAACTCCCCTTGATTCCCCTTGAAATGGGTTGAGGTGCTATGTGAAGCTCTTGTTGGATGAGTATAAGTTAGGCACACACACACAAGCAATCCAAGCAATATAAAATACACACAATCAAGCCAAGCATATAAGAATGAATAGCAATATGAATAAATGCAAGGCAATATGAAATATGCACAACACAAGCAAATATGATATGATATGAATATGATGCTTTGCACAAATATAAGAGAGAGAGTTAGAGAGACAATGGGAGCAATCGCAAACACCAAGATTTGTTTCGAGGTTCGAGCCCCTAGCTCTACATCCCCGCCTTCACCACCGTGAAGGATTTCCCAATCCACTATAGGAGTACCAAACTCCTCTCTCAACCTTACAAAGCCACCGAGGCTATACAACCACAATCCACCTCTACCGAAGAGGGATACGGCCCGTAGCCAACAACAACAAACACCTCTACCTAAGAGGCTCACAAACCAATCTCAATCACCTCACACTTGAGGGATACAAACCAAACTCCACCTCTACCTAAGAGGCTCACAACCAATACCACTCCGATCACCTCTACGAAGAGGGATACAACAAATGAAGGAGGGTTTACAACAATGAGGTCTACAACAAACAACCTCAAACACTTCTCTTTCCTTTTCTCTTATCTTTTTCACAAAAACAAGATCCTAATAGTTTAGGATAGGTGATAGCTCAAGTGTGGAAACAAGGTGTTTTTGGAAACCAGCAACAAAGAAAAACTATTTGGGAAATCACTTGTAAATGTTAGAAAATGAAAAACAAAACAATCTCCCAAAACCCTAGCTTTCTTTGATTTTCCAAAAACCCAAAAACAAATAAGATGAAATCTTTTTGACTTAAAAACTCTTTTAAAAACTCTTTTAAACTCTTCAGAAAACTGAAAATTTTTAGCTCAAAAATTCTTATCTAAAACAATGGAGAAAAGGGGTATATATAGCCCATAGGAAAAACTAGCCGTTAGGCTGATGTGGCAGTCTGACCAACTGCCGGTCGACCGGCCCGGTCGACCGCCAACGGTCAAAAATGTGACCGTTGGGCAACATCGGTCGACCGGTCCGGTCGACCGAAATAAACCGAGAGCAGAGCTCTCAGGCCCGGTCGACCGGCCCGGTCGACCGTCCACTGTGCCTAACAGACGTGCACGTCTGTGCACGTCGGTCGACCGGATCGGTCGACTGGCCCTTGGTGCGGTCGACCGTCCCGGTCGGCCGACCAGCCTGTCAGCACAAAAATCAGGTCAGAAAAATTTGGAAAAATATTTTCTAAAAAATCTTTTATCTCTTTTAAAAATACCATAAAAATTGTTTTATCATTTTATGTTGAAACATAAACATGTGATAAAAATTTCAAGACATATATCAATCATATCAATTCATTTTGTGTCTTGCCAATTTTATCAAAAACAAAACTTGTATTTTTATCAAACTTGATTTTTCCAAAGCATGAATAGGATAGTCAAAATAAGTTTGTTTACCAAGTTAAAGCATATATGTATAAATAGAGAACATCTACTATACATATAACATATGTAAACTTGTTTTGATCTATTATTCATGAAAACCAAAAACCAAATCATGAAACGTGTGTGTTTTGTGCACTTGAGCATACCAACTAAACTAAGCTTTACAAATGGATCTAAACACATAAACTAAACTAACTACACTAGGATACCTAAGTCTTCTTGTCGATCTTCCATCTTCAAGTAGACTCGATCCCAAACGCGTGATCCTCCAAGTGCAAAGGTATGATCTTTAAGCTTTGGCACCGGAATCACCATGATAAGCTTCTAATCATCTTGTTGAAGCTAATCACCAACTAATATCCTGTTAATGATCTGAAACTTAGAAACACAAGAATATTAGTAAACATAACTACATGAGTGTTGATCATCATCAAAACTAGAGTGGAAGGCCATTGGGCCAACAAAGAGGATGATCAGTTAAATATTATTTGATGTAGTGAGATAGTCAAAAGGAGTAAAGTGCAAACTGATATCAAATTCACTAGAATACCCTGAAGAAAGAGGACCGGTGGGGGAATGATTGAAGTTGAAATCTGAGTGTTCAGAGGAAGAAGATGGGGAAGACATGATTCAAGAATGAATTGTTTTCTGAACGTTTTTGAAATCAAATTGAAAAGGAAGAGCAAAAATATAATTTTTAGATATGAGATAATATATTAGTTACAAGCACTATATAAAGGTCAATAATGTGAAAGAACATGAATAGTAATAATAATTGTTATAGGTGACGGTTGAGTATTGGAAGAAGTGGTAAAAAAATTAAATATTTAATTGAAGAGTTATGGCGGGAGAATCCGAAAAGTTCCTTTTTTCCAGAGGTTTATTACGTGAAGTACAAATTAACTTTTTATAGAATGTTTTTCCTATATCTTTAGATTACGTATGGTGCACATCTTTCCTTTATCCTTGAGAGCATGCAATCTCTTCAAAATGAAAGTCAAGAAAACATCAACCAACCTCATGATCCGCTTACTGCGATTCGACCCCATCAAGATTTGTTATCCCTCAACATCTCCCATCAAAATTTTCCAGGTATTGAAACGCATTTCTCAAGGCACTGTGCCTCTCAAGAATGGAGCATTTGGTGTCCGCCGCGGCTCCAGAGAAAAATCGAGAAAAGCCATTTGAAGAGGGCAGGGATTCGACGGAGTTCTTTCACTATTTATCCGAACTAACCTCCTTCACAAGGAAGGGGCTTTTAAAAAAAAAGGAAAATTATTTTTAGGTCCTCAAAAAACGATGAACCGTCAAAAACTCCTCATTGTTTAAAAGCTTGTGAAAAAGTCTTTTTGAGGAAGACTCTCTTAGATGCAAGTCCTTACCCTCACCACAGTACAATAGGGGTACTATATATTTTTAATAATTCCCGTATTGTCCTTTGTTATGTCCTTTACCTTTTGTACTTTTCATGGAACATGACACAATTTTCAATTGTTCTTTAGTCCTTTGATTGTCTGCAATTGTGCTCATCAATTTTAAATGTTGAAGTGGAGAAAAAAAATAAATTTTCCATGGAAATGATGTTGTCTTCAATATTTATTGTTAACTTGACCAAAATATTTATAAAATCATTTAAATATTTAGAAAATGAAATTAAATGAAAACAAAAAAATAACTAATGACTTATTTTATAAAATCATTTAACCTCTATTGTTTACAAAACAAAAATTATTTAACATATGAATATTTATTTATTTATTTTTCACTTATTTGATTGTTTAACTTTTGTTTCATTAATCTAAAAATGTATATATTATACTAAAATTATTTACATATTACTTAAGGATGTGGCCTATTAATGACTTGAATCAAGCTATTTTGTTTCAAAATTGTGTCCACATTTCTCAAAATTTTATCCACCTTATCTCACAGGGGATTTCATTCCAGCCACCTAAGTCAAATCGTAATTAGAAAAAAAACTCACTCGTATAATTTTATTCACTTCAACCACCTCTTTTTTTAATGGAAGGATGTGCTCTCACGTGTTAGCGCTTAAACGCTCATCAACGACGAAAGACAAAAATACGCCCCAAGTAATCGCTTCAAAAAAGCGGACCGCTTCGAAAATGACATATTTTTAAGAACTATGACTATGATCATAGTCCTCACAAAATGATCACAGTATAGAGGGCTACGACTATGATCGCAGTTCTCACAAAAATGTCTTATTTCTGAAAACTGCAATTATGATCGCAGTTCTCACAAAATGATCGCAGCCCGATTTCTGAGGATTGCGATCATGATTACAATCCTCACAAATGTGCTATCTATGAGGACTGCGATCATGATCACAGACCTCACAAAAATGTCATGTTTCTAAGTCTTTATAGGATTGAGATCATAATTGCTTTAGGACAGTGACCATAATCGTAGTATTCACAAATATATCCTATATTTCAGTCTTTATGTCCAAAATTTGATTGGTGTTTTACATGCACATAAGAATACAAAATCAGAAATACAAAATAGAAGTGCAAGGTACTCAAAGAATAAAGTATTAGGTACTCAATGCTACTGATTGAAGAATGAAAGTGATAAGAATTATCGTTTAGCTTTGGGCTAATGGGTCGTATCCACGAGGAGGAATGCGATGAAAGCTTTTCGGTGTTTTTGTTTAGAAAGCTAAGAATAGTGTTGATTTTTTAGTTGAAAAGAGAAAGGAGAGAAGGGAAGTGATTTAAAGAAAAACTTAAAACTTAGAGGGCTTTGGAAAAGGTGATCTTTAGAAAATGATGAAAATTGTTTGGTTGTTTTTAATATAGGAAAAAGATCTGGGCTCACTAATTTTCTACTCAATTACTTACTTATCTCAAGAAAATTTTGGTGCATCACTTTTATCATAGGCAAAAACCTTAGTTTCTTTTAATGTCCAAGTAAAACAAATAAGATGATTTTGGTTTAAATCTTAAAGTCTTTCTTAACACAACATTAAAAGAGAATATTAAACCATCAAGCGCGAAGAAGCAAGTATGGAATAAAAACTGTTTAAAAAGATTTGTGCTTTGAAAGTCTCAGTTTAAATAAAGACATCCTCATGTGCTTTCAAGAACGAAGTTTAACTCAGGTATTTTCTGATTTAAAAGAGTTGCTTTCATAAAAATCAATCAAGAGAGAGAGGAGGTAGAAGAGATTAATTAGTGAGCCCAAAAGATGATTTAGCTACTCATGATGAAAAGAAAACAAACAAGAGAAAATCAAACATAAACATACCGAATTTGAGTCGAGTTGAATAAGCGAGTTGAAGCTCCTTTGATTGTCACTTCAAAAATGAATTACACACTCAATTTCACTCTTCTCTCGTTGTTGGTCTAAACTGAAAAACAAAGAGGAGATACAACTTCTCTGAACTATTTAACAATACTCCTAAAACCCTAAAAAATGAACAATAATTCTAATCCTAAACTTCGCTCCCTTTTTCAGTACAAAACCCTACCTTTTATAGGCAAAAACCCAGAGAGAAAAGAGTGAGGAGATAAGGGGAGCAAACGCTCCCCTTATCTCCACCAACAAGCCGCGTATCCGCGACTTTGGCCACAGATATGCGGCCAGGATGTGGCCATCTGGCCACATCCTGGTGGAGATCTAGCTGGCGTGAGATTTGACTCCCTTTTGTCTGGCTAGATTCACTGTTTGACTCTAATTCTAATCTGATCTTCTGTGATTCTCAAGCTAACCGATTTGGATTCTTATAAAACCAAATTAAACGGTTTTCAACCTCCCTGATCTTCCATAATCTGCCCTGATCTTCTGATTTTGAATTAATTCTAAATTAAATCAGAATTTGATGAGCTTTTAGGCTTGTTTTTCTTCCCTTTCCTTAAGCAATGGGCCTGCACTTAATAAAGAAAAATAAGATTTATTAATAGGATTTATTAGATAATAAACATGATAATGTGACAATATATATGTAAGATATGTGACCGATCATACCCCCACACTTATCTTTTGCTCGCCCTCGAGCAAAAATATCAAAACTAATCCTAATTAATTATTAGACCACTTTCGCAGGTCACTCGATTGCACTGAGCTTGTGCAATAAGTCGTTAAACCTCTAGGTTACCCCTAGAGGACGAGTTTTATCTCGTGAGGGTTTTCAGTAGATTGCACCCACAACATCCATAAAGAAAAGGGAAAAATGTTAGCATTTTCGAAAAGCATTTTGAAAAGATAGAAAATATTTGAGGTATTATTGTAAGAGTTCAAGTAATATATAATTTATAAGAATATCAAACTTTTCATTCCTAAACTTAATCTCTATTCAAAAACATGTCATCAATCAAAGTAAGGAGTTAAATTGTATTTCTCATCTAGTCTATTACTTTGTCCTAAGTCATATGCACCATCGTGACCGTGAAGTTTGACTAAGGGTTCTTTAACATTAACTCCTATGCCTTATTTATATTCATTTTTTATGGTTTTTATTCCTTAATTCCATTAGGCATTCTAATCTGCCCATGTAACGAGCCTTTAGTAGGTGACACCCAAACCGGACAGTCTTAGGAAACCAGGTGAGTAAACACCCCTAAGGACTTAAACACTCGAGCAGATAAGGCCACGAAACCAAGGGTTTTTATTTATAAATGTACCCCTTTTAGGCGTGAATACTTATGCTTCATGAGGTACAAATACCCAGCTTAATTAGAGGATTTATATATTTTTTTTTCAAACTTATCTAATTATCTTTTGCATAAATACCAAGGTTTGCTTAGGCTAAAGCACCTAGTTAATCAATAATTAGATTTGCATATATATTTTTCTTTTTTTTATAAGGCATAAGAATTTTTGTCCTTGAACCCTAAGTGTCTAAGTGTATAAAGTGTGCATATTTTCAAGGTAAAAATCAAGACTAAATTATTTTCATTAATTTTCTTCCTAACCCTGAAAATTAAACAAGTTATCTTATTTTGACCAAGTATAAGAAATCCTAATTATGATTTTTCTATTCCTTAAAAGTAATTTAATTTCTTAAAGAAAAAATAAATCAAAATATTGTTCTTTTCTTTCAAAAAGTTTTATATATATATATATAATTTTTCTTTTTTTTATATTAGTCATGTTAGTCATGTCAGAGTCCTCCACCACACTTATCTCATGCATTGTCCCCAATGTATGAAAGAAATATATAGATGCATGAAATGGAATGTAAAAGAGGTGCATATATTATATAAAAATATGTACAACATCATGTTTCTCCCACACCTAGATCTTTTTCGGTCTCATCTCTCTAGCTCTCTTCCCATCATTCCAATGGGTCATCTTTATAGGGCATAGTGGGGAGGCCAATTTTTTTGTTATTTTAGCTCTCTTCCTCTCCAGTCTCACCTTCTTTAGGTTTTTCTTCTTCATATTTCTACATTCATTATTCAAAAATTGATTACCACCACACATCTAAGTTAGAACTTTCTCACTATGAATGCCTAGGAATACTAACTCAGTTTCATATATCTCTTCAAAACTTAGGTCAATAATTTCTCCTGGAGGTGTGTAATTAACCAAATATCCCTAATTGGTTCATTCAAACACATGAGTTCTTCTTCGAAGAGGTTTTCAAAGAGTATGCCAATCGGATGTTCTTAACATATATTCTCATGCGATATATTATTGGTTGGCTCATCGAAAGTGAAGATATTCAAATCAAATTTCTCTTTTTAAAGGGTACTCTAAAATTAGGATCTCCGACATATGCCTTCTCATTAAGATTGTCACATTCATTATTAAATAATTCATTAAGAAACCGAGAATCATTTCTATACCTTCACTTTCTTCATCACAATTGTTTTCAACAAAGTTTACCTCAAATGTTTGGTCTCTTATCTTACGAGGTTGTTTTTCTAGGTTGAAGACATTGACTTCTCTAGTCATGTCCTCAAAGGTTAATCTCATAAACCCATTCCTATAAATGATAATAGCATTAGCAATAGCAAGGAATAGGCGCCCTAAGATAACATGAGTTTGAGCCCTAGGATTGGACACAGGTTGGGTCTCAAGAACTATGAAATCAACTGGATAGATAAACTCCCCGACCCGGATAAGGACATCATTAATTTCCCCCTTTGGAACTTTCACAGAACGGTCAGCCAGTTAGATTGTGACTCGAGTTGGACTATGATCGCCCAACCCGAGTTGTTGATAAACTGAGAATGGAAGCAGGTTGATACTTGCTCTCAAGTCAAGAAGTGCATGACTAATCTCGGCTTGTCCTATAGTGCAGGCAATGGTGGGATAACCCGGATTCTTATACTTGACAGGGATCGGACCCGACAGTAGCTCACTAATGTTAGTGGCTAAGAAGACTTCTTGGGTACATTAGTCTTTCTCTTCTTGATGCACATGTCCTTAAGAAATTTTGGATAAGATGGGACTTGTTGGATGGCATCAAGGAGTGGCACATTTATCTTCACTTGGTTGAAGATCTCAATTATTTTATCCATGTGTGGATTCTGCTTGTTATTCTTTAGCCTATTAGGAAATGGTACTATAAGCTTGTACACCTGACTGGTTGACTTATATGCTTCAGATTCGTCAGATTTGGAAGGATTGGGACTAGATGAGGTGGATGCTGGAGTGTTATTGTACTGACTGGGAATGGGTGGTGTTGACACTTGGTTATCAACTTTCTTTTCCGACCTCAATGTATGAACATCATTACATTGATTCAATGATTGATCCTCAGCCAAATAAGCTTGTTGAGAATTCCTAGGATTCATAATTGGTTGACTGAACAAGGTATCCTTTTGCCTCTCATTCTATGGATTGGCTAATTGGCTCATTTGACCCTCTAACTTTTGTATTATTTGCATGAGAGAATCTTAGTTCTTCATGTACATTTCCATATTCTCTCAAACTCAATCATTCTCCTTTCAAGCTGGGGATTCTGAAAGGAGGGTTGTGGAGTGGTTGGAAAAATTTTATTGATAATGTGAAAAATTGTTGGGATTATTGTAAGGGTGATTTGGAAAGTTGGGTTGATGATTGAAAGAATTATTAGAATGATGAAAGTGGCTTGCATGGTTTGACCATGGGTGGTCATTGTTTTGTTGGCTCCATGATAAATTTGGGTGATTTCTCCAGCCAGGATTATATGTTGGTGCATAAGGATCATTGTTCGGCCTTGAAAATGTCGCATTCATCGGTTCTGAAAAGTGTTGTTGAGCTTGAAACACATGACACTCCTCAAATACATGATTCATGGCTTGACAATAGTACAGCCGGAGTTGGAATTTAGTTTGGCTGACTTGATTAACTAGACTTGGATCCTTAGTTTCTAAAGCTTCCAGTCTTCTCGCTAGATTAGCTAACTTAGCCTCGTTAGATGGATGATTCAATTGAATGGAGACCTCCTTTTGAAGATATGGAGTTTGAATTCCTAGAGCTTTCACTAGTTGGTTTCTATTGGATGGTCTTTTCAGCTAGATTCCCATATAAATCTCATCCTTCATTCTCATCCTTCTACAAGAATCCCCTTGGCACATGCTTTCTAAGAGGGTCTTGGTTGAGTAGTCTAAGCCGTCATAAAGAATTTGGCATTGTCGTCATTTCTCTATTCATGATGAGGCCATTGGATAAGGAGGTCTTTGAAGCGTTCAAAGTACCTCCAAAACGGTTCATTAGGTTCTTACTTGAACTGCATGATATTTTTCCTAACGAGAGCGGTCTTATGAATTGGATAGAATTTCTTCAAGAAGACCTTGATGAAACCATCCCAAGATGTGATAAAGCCAGCCGCTAAGCTGTATAGCTATTTCTTGGCTAAGTCCTTAAGAGCGAAAGGGACAAATCTCAACCTAATAG
This sequence comes from Agave tequilana, assembly GCA_038442645.1. Taxonomy (NCBI): domain Eukaryota; kingdom Viridiplantae; phylum Streptophyta; class Magnoliopsida; order Asparagales; family Asparagaceae; genus Agave; species Agave tequilana. The sequence continues at coordinate 79,070 of JAVJIF010011850.1, read as the reverse complement.
CATCATCTGTAAGGTCTAAGATTTTCATCATTAAGCATACTTCCTCAAATTCTCTTATGAAGAAATAAAGTTTATTTCGGACTCTACGCTATGAAACTTAGAGAGTGTGTTGATGAACTGTAGCTAAGCTTAAAGTTGTGTTCACCAATCGATGAAAGTTGGATGCAGGATGAAAGTAAGGTTCTAATGGGATAGAACCTATCCTGCAAAGATGTCGGTTGAGACATAACCGAATCTAGTTTTGGTTCGAACTTGGGTGGTGATGTGTTTCTAGTTAACCTAGATGAATTAGGGTCTCTTGACCACACTTGCATACACAAACACAATCACAAACAAGTTCACCAATAGTTAACAAAAGTAAACAACCAAGCCTAGTTTATGGTAACCTTGACCTAGACAACTCCTAACTGGTTGATTGTCCATAGGAGGTATAATGCAGACTTTGACCACAAGCTAATCAACAAGGTCAGGGCAAGATTGGTGGGAGGTATCCGCGCAAAAGAGACGGGCCTAATTAAGCCAAACCACCAGCCTTCGGGGTTTCGCCCCTCAATCCCTTTCCTAGACACTGATTTGGCAGGAGTCAAATTCTAACACCTTCTCCCTTAGGATAATCTCCTAATGAGTTTGAGATGTCCCTAAGGCCAACGTCCATCAGATTTTAAATTAGGCTTAGGCTGAGCGTGCTTGGAGATAGTTTGAGGGTTAAGGAAGGGTAATGACTTCCCCACCTTAACTTGATTTGGGTTTTGCCCTTAGAATTGATTGTGCAAAATGTGCAAGATATAGGAAAGTAACATTCAAAAGCAAATATAATCCAAGAATGTCCTAAACTATATGCTATACATACGTACCTTGTCTCCAGCTATCTTCAACAGTAATTGTAAAATAAACGTAATTAGACAAATGCCTAGAATGTAAGTCTAAACGTTTTTTTAAGGAATTAACAATCACTCAATTTACTGTTGGATTAAAAACAGGGATTGTGAATATCAGATATAGCAAGAATAATACCACACAAACTTTATTTTTGCAAGCAATATATGTTGGCCTGAAGGCCCATCACTCTAGTTTTGATGATGATCAACTCATGTAGTTATAATACTAATGATCTTGTGCTTAATTAGTGACAGATTTATGATCAAGATCTTAGTAGGTGCATAGCTTCAACAAAGGATTTGAAGTCAAGTTTTGGAGCTAGTACGGTTTGATTCAAGAGCTTGTACATCAGACCACATCAAGTACTCAAGAGGAGTCTAGCTCTATGGATCGTGTTTGGACCAAGTCAAGAAGATGAGAAGGCTTCAAGTGAAGACTTCAAGAAGATGAAGACTTGTGTCTAGGTTTGTTTTTAGAAGATTTTGTTTTTAGTTAAAATGTAAAGGATAGAATAGTTGGTGGATTGCTCGAGTACATATATACACACACACTCTTGATAGTTTTGTTTTTACAAAAGATTTTTTATTTACAAAATATCATTTTGGTTTTTTGGTATTCAAGTATTATGTTTTAACCAAAACCATGTTTAAAGCTTAATGTCAAAAACATAGATATTTCACCATGTTTGTGTAGTGGATCATATCCATACACCATATGCTTTCAAAGTTGTTTAAATATCTTGTTTTTGTATTTGGTGAAGTTTTAGAAAAACAAGTTTTGAAAAATCAAGTTTGGAAAAATACTGTTTTTCATTTGAGCTAATTTTTTCAACTTACAAAAATAGTCCAAATCATTTATAACATGACTTGATTTTGTGCAAGCATGTTTGGTTATCAAAGTATATTGGTAAAACTATTTTTGTAGATTTTTCAGTATTTTATGAGATTTTATTTCAATCAAAAAGACCAAGTTTTAAATACCTTTTTCATTTCTGTACTGGCTTCAGCCGGTCGACCGGGACGGTCGACCGCAGCTTGAAGTCGGCCGACTGTCACGGTCGACCGACGTGCACAGACGTGCACGCCAGTTCTGGCAGGAGGCCGGTCGACCGACCCGGTCGACCGTCCAGAGAGCTCTGCTCTCTGGAAAGGCCCTGGCCGACCGGGCGGTCGACCGGACAGAGAGACTTGCTCTCTGTATCCTGGCCTCGGTCGACCGACCGGTCGACCGATGGCACAACGGTCTGAAATATGACCGTTGGTCGGTCGACCGGGCGGTCGGTCGATCGGGCGGTCGACTGACAGTTCTGTCAGGCCTCCAACGGCTAGTTTTTTCGGCCCTATAAAATGAGGCATTTGGGGGCTATTTTGATTAAGATTTTTGGAGAGTTTTTAAGCCAGTTTTTCCTATTCTTTTAAGAGGTTTCTCTCCACAAAATTTAGAGCCAATACTTCCAATTAAAAGGAGAGTTTATCAAGAGTGTTTAAAAAGAGATTTCTTGAGTTTTCCTCCACCATTTTCATCCTTGTTTTCTCACACAACACTTGAGCTATCCATTGCTATATCTACCCTATAGGGAGTTTGTTGTGAGAGGATTTTAGGTGATCAAGAGTTGTGATCACCAAAGTTCATCTTTACTCTTTGAGGAGGCGGACGTGTGTGTTCGCATTGTTTCGGGTCCTAGTGGGGACTCGGTGTTTCGAGTTCGGGTGCGAACTTGTTGTTTGAGGTGCGGCCTCGGCGAGCCGGTGGGCTTGCGGTGTGTACGGGCTAGAGAGTCTGAGAGCTTGTAGGTATTGCGGCACCGAGGAGTGATCCATTGGGATCGATTATAGTGGAAATCCTTCGTGTGTCGAAGGCGGGGATGTAGAGCAAGTGTGCTCGAACCTCGAAACAAATCCCTTGTGTTTACGATTGCTCACTCACTCTCTCTCTCTTTGTCTCTTTGTTTATATCTTGCATACTTATCTTGTCTTTATCTTTATATGCATGATATACATTTGTGCTTAATTGTTATACTTGCTTGGGGATTGTTTGCTAACACTTGTATTTACCAAGAGAGCCAATGCGGCACCTCAACCCTTATCTAGGGGAATCTAGAGGAGTTAGTCCAGAACCTTTCACAGGGAATTCGGCAACACTCTTGTGTTCTACGTGGTGTTTAGTGTAAGAGTTTAGTTTAGGTCATAATAGTTTTTACTTCCACATTATTTGGCATTTAGTGACCATTAGATCAGCCATCACCTATTCACCCCCCTCTAGATGATCCTACAATTGGTATCAGAGCCAAGTGCTCTGAATTTGGGTCTTACAACCTAGAGTTAAAGATCCTCATTTTTAGGCTAATCACAATATTTGTACACACCTTGGACTTCATGTCACCACCCACCTTTGACATTCTTAACATCCAATTTTGGAAGGTTAAGATGTCTTTGTACCTCAAGGCCTTAGGCATTCATGTTTATCTTGCCACAACTAATCATGCATATTGTTTAAATGGCAAACATTTTGAGGCTAATGCAAAGGCCATTCATGCTTTAAAATCAACCCTAAATGATGATTATTTATCTAGGGTTTCTAATATTGATTCGGCTTTTGTAGCATGGAACACCCTCCTCTCCCTTGGCGAAAATGAACAATACTATGCGGGGAGCAATTCGGATGTTGAAGTGACGTCTCCAACAAGTGCTATATAGTCCAAGGGGACAACCCCTTGAGGTAACTACCGAATCCGAGGTAGAAGATGTTAACATGTCATATGATGAGCTTTCATCTTTTTGTCAACTATTACTTGAGAAATATGACATGCTTAGAAAAGATAATAAAAATTTGAAAAAGAAATTTGATTGCATGCTTAAAGAAAATGATTCATTTAGAACTAAGGTTGCATGCATGGAAAAAGAAAATGAAATTTTGAAAAATGAAAATGTTTCCTTAATGTCCAAATTAAATAATCTTTGTGAAGGAAACACATCTTTGAAAAATAAAATTATTTTGGTGAAAAAACAAAAGGAAATTGCTTTTTAAGAAAACACTACTTTGAAAAGAAAAATTTTTGAAAAAGAAAAAGAAAAGGTTTCTAAAAAGAAAAAGACTTTTGATCATGCTTTACATGCCACCACCTCTATTGATCAAAATGAAGTTAAATTTTTGAAAAAGAAAATTAATTGTTTGAGCTCTACTTTGAGCACATGTGCATTTAATCATACTAGATTGGAATCTATATTTTTAAAGAAACTAGCTCCACATTCTTATGCACATCATCATGCATATGCTTATGTTGCACGCCACGATCATACACATACACATAAGCATCCTAAGGTGTACAAATGTACACATTGTGGCCGCAAAGGCCATTTAGTAAAATTTTGTTTTGATAAGATGCATCATTTAAATTTTGCTAATAAAAATGTTTGGGTGCCTTACAAAGCTAACCCCCAAGGACCCAAAAAAAATGGGTACCAAAACCCCCACCTTGTGTTTTTGATGTAGGTGAGGGCTCTCACACGACGTGAGAGAGATGGTGCCTTGATGGTGGATGCACATGGACTTGATGGACACATTTATAGATACATCGCTATCAAGGAGTTTTGGTGGGACAACCACCATGTTTGGAGATTTGGAGTATAGTTCTTATGGTTTGGTAACTATCTCTAAACTCCTAATTTATTTATTTACATGCTTGTTCATATATCATATTTTTAGCATGTTCATGTTTGTTTTTGTGCTTCATGTGGTAAATACTAGTTTAAATGTAGTTTTTATCAAAACTTGTATTTATACATGTACAAATAGTGAGAACAAATTGATTCATATATGTTTGCACTTCATGCTCATTGTACCCACTATATGCACATATATAGGCTAGTTTTGATGATTCTTTCATTTATACTTGTTTTGCCTATTTGTGTTTTTACTTCATGCATATGCATTTTTATTCAAATCTAATAAATATACATGTCTTTTTGAGTCTCTTGCCTTCATGCAAATACTATTAATAGACTCGTTTTATGTTTGGGATATGTATGCATATTGTTAGATTTAGATAAATCATACATATACCTAGAAGTTTATTGCTTTTAATGAAAAATAAATTTTTGTGTTTTGTTTGATAAATATAAAAGATTCATGTTCTTTTTAAGCCTTAATGACTATTTTCATGAAAATGCTATTTACATGATTATTGAACACTCATACTTCATTTGTTTGTCATGACTTTGTTTTATGAACACTTTTATGAGCTTAATCGATTTTTAGTGTCATCTCTTGTGTATTTGGTATGATTCATGAAAAACATATGATTTGGTTTCATGTTTTTGAAGGATCTTTAACTAGTTTTTTTTCAAAAATTAATCTAACTAGTTATTTATTCTTCAATGTTTATGAGATATACACATGATCCTATTATTTTTAATTGGTATCATTGAATCGTTTCAATTGGTATCAATTTGACTCTATTTTTATATATACTCATATTTTGTTTTCTTATATATGTATGTATCAATTTCAATTGGTATACTCATTTTTTCATATATATATATATGAGTTATTTGTGCTTGAGTTAAAATTGATTTTTACATGTCTAAAGCACAAAGTGGTTTATGATAAGAATATAAAAATTTTAAGAAAAATTCTCAAGATTTTTTTTATTGAGAAAATTCAAAATTTAATTTTATAAGAAAAATCAAAATTTTTGATTTGTATTGCCTATATGCAAGGAGAGCTTAACATCTCTTCTACATATAGATTCATGTTGAGTGTATTGTATATTGAGGAGCTTGACAACTCTTCTTTATGTGGTACACGTGTGTAGGGGGAGCTTCACATCTCTTCTTATGCATTACATATTATACGTTATGTGAATTAGGGCTTGTCATCCCTCTTTCATGTAATGTATATGTGTAGGGAAGTTACTTTACCGTCTTCCTCTTCATGAATGCATATCGCATATAACCTTTTATTGATTTATGTTTACCCCTTTATTGATTCTATGTTTATGACAAAAAGGGGAGAAAAATTTGATGATTTTGTTTTTACTTTAATCCCTTTGTTGATGATTGACAAAAGGGGAGAAGTATTTGAGATATACGCATGTTTTCTTGCTTAAGGGGGAGAAGTATTTGTTTTCCTTACTTTAAGGGGAGTAGTATTTGTGGTTATGCATATATGTTTTGTTTTGCAAATAGGAGAAAAAGAATTTGATTTGTTTTATGCTTGATTGGCATGTTTATCTCCTAGATTTGCATACATGTTTATGAGCATACATTGCATATTTATTATTTGTTTGTTATGCATGAGTTAAGGGGAGCTTCTTTGGAGCTTTACTTTAATCCATGCATATATAACTTCATGAGTTTTGTCATCATCAAAAGGGGGAGATTGTTGGCCCGAAGGCCCATCACTCTAGTTTTGATGATGATCAACTCATGTAGTTATAGTAATAATGATATTGTGTTTAATTAGTGACAGATTTATGATCAAGATCTTAGTAGGTGCATAGCTTCAACAAAGGATTTGAAGTCAAGTTTTGGAGCTAGTACGGTTTGATTCAAGAGCTTGTGCATCAAGACCACATCAAGTACTCAAGAGGAGTCTAGCTCTATGGTCGTGTTTGGACCAAGTCAAGAAGATGAGAAGGCTTCAAGTGAAGACTTCAAGAAGATGAAGACTTGTGTCTAAGTTTGTTTTTAGAAGATTTTGTTTTTAGTTAAAATGTAAAGGATAGAATAGTTGGTGGATTTCTCAAGTACATATATACACACACACTCTTGATAGTTTTGTTTTTACAAAAGATTTTTTATTTACAAAATATCATTTTGGTTTTTTGGTATTCAAGTATTATGTTTTAACCAAAACCATGTTTAAAGCTTAATGTCAAAAACATAGATATTTCACCATGTTTGTGTAGTGGATCATATCCATACACCATATGCTTTCAAAGTTGTTTAAATATCTTGTTTTTGTATTTGGTGAAGTTTTGGAAAAACAAGTTTTGAAAAATCAAGTTTGGAAAAATACTGTTTTTCATTTGAGCCAATTTTCCAACTTACAAAAATAGTCCAAATCATTTATAACATGCCTTGATTTTGTGCAAGCATGTTTGGTTATCAAAGTATATTGGTAAAACTATTTTGTAGATTTTTCAGTATTTTATGAGATTTTATTTCAATCAAAAAGACCAAGTTTTAAATCCCTTTTCATTTCTGTACTGGCTTCAGCCGGTCGACTGGGACGTCGACCGCAGCTTGAAGTCGGCCGGCCGTCACGGTCGACCGACGTGCACAGACGTGCACGCCAGTTCTGGCAGGAGGCTGGTCGACCGACCCGGTCGACCGTCCAGAGAGCTCTGCTCTCTGGAAAGGCCCCGGCCGACCAGGCGGTCGACCAGACAGAGAGACTTGCTCTCTGTATCCTGGCCTCGGTCGATCGACCGGTCGACCGATGGCACAACGGTCTGAAATATGACCGTTGGCGGTCGACCAGGCGGTCGACCGACAGTTCTGTCAGGCCTCCAACGGCTAGTTTTTCCAGCCCTATAAAATGGGGCATTTGGGGGCTGTTTTGATTAAGATTTTTGGAGAGTTTTTAAGCCAGTTTTTCCTATTCTTTTAAGAGGTTTTTCTCCACAAAATTTAGAGCCAATACTTCCAATTAAAAGGAGAATTTATCAAGAGTGTTTAAAAAGAGATTTCTTGAGTTTTCCTCCACCATTTTCATCCTTGTTTCTCGCACAACACTTGAGCTATCCATTGCTATATCTACCCTATAGGGAGTTTGTTGTGAGAGGATTTTAGGTGATCAAGAGTTGTGATCACCAAAGTTCATCTTTGCTCTTTGAGGAGGCGGACGTGTGTGTTCGCATTGTTTTCGGGTCCTAGTGGGGACTCGGTGTTTCGAGTTCGGGTGCGAACTTGTTGTTTGAGGTGCGGCCTCGGCGAGCCGGTGGGCTTGCGGTGTGTACGGGCTAGAGAATCCGAGAGCTTGTAGGTGTTGCGGCACCGAGGAGTGATCTATTGGGATCGATTATAGTGGAAACCCTTCGTGTGTCGATGGCGGGGATGTAGAGCAAGTGTGCTCGAACCTCGAAACAAATTCCTTGTGTTTGCGATTGCTCACTCTCTCTATCTTTGTCTCTTTGTTTATATCTTGCATACTTATCTTGTCTTTATCTTATATGCATGATATACATTTGTGCTTAATTGTTATACTTGCTTGGGGATTGTTTGCTAACACTTGTATTTAACTAAGAGAGCCAACGCGGCACCTCAACCCTTATCTAGGGGAATCTAGAGGAGTTAGTCCAGAGCCCTTCACGGAGAATTCGGCAACACTCTTGTGTTATACGTGGTGTTTAGTGTAAGAGTTTAGTTTAGGTCATAATAGTTTTTACTTCCGCATTATTTGGCATTTAGTGACCATTAGATTAGCCATCACCTATTCACCCCTCTAGGTGATCCTACAATATATCCTGCAAAAAAGAGTTTTTTAGTAATCCACAAATTTTCAAACTTGCGCTGCAATTTCTTGAAATTCTATTTCCTACTTTCGAGAGTAGGGGCACAGAATAGCAAGTATTCTCTCTCAAAGCTTGAGTGCTAAATCTAAATCTTGACGTCCCTGAAACAAGACACCAAAATTGTTAGAAAACAATTACACCGTTCCCTCCCTGGCAACGGCGCCAAAAATTGATTGAAGAATGAAAGTGATAAGAATTACCGGTTAGCTTTGGGCTAACGGGTCGTGTCCACGAGGAGGAATGCGATGAAAGCTTTTTGGTGTTTTTGTTTAGAAAGCTAAGAATGGTGTTGGTTTTTTAGTTGAAAAGAGAATGATGAGAAGAGAAGTGATTTAAAGAAAAACTTAAAAATTAGAGAAGACTTTGAAAAGGTGATCTTTAGAAAATGATGAAGATTGTTTGGTTATTTTTAATATAGAAAAAAGATCTGCTCACTAATTTTCTACTTAACTACTTACTTATCTCAAGAACATTTTGGTGCATCACTTTTATCAAAGGCAAAAACCTTAGTTTCTTTTAATGTCCAAGTAAAACAAATAAGATGATTTTGGAGTAAATCTTAAGGTCTTCTTAACACAACATTAAAAAGAGAATATTAAACCATCAAGCGCGAAGAAGTAAGTATGGAATAAAAACTGTTTAAAAAGATTTGTGCTTTAAAAGTCCAAGTTTAAAATAAAGACATCCTCAAGTGCTTTCAAGAACGAAGTTTAACTTAGGTATTTTCTGATTTAAAAGAGTTGCTTTCATAAAAATCAATCAAGAGAGAGAGGTAGCAGAGATTAATTAGTGAGCCCAGAAGATGATTTAGCTACTCATGATGAAAGGAAAACAAATAAGAGAATGAAAATCAAACATAAACATTCCAAATTTGAGTCGAGTTGAATAAGCGAGTTGAAGCTCCTTGATTGTCACTTCAAAGATGAATTACACACTCAATTTCACTATCTCGTTGTTGGTCTAAACTGAAAAATAAAGAGGAGATACAACTTCTTCGAACTATCTAACAATACTCCTAAAACCCTAAAAAATGAAAAATAATTCTAATCCTAATCTTCGCTCCTTTTTCAGTACAAAACCCTGCCTTTTATAGGCAAAACCCAAAGGGAAAGGAGTGAGGAGATAAGGGAGCAAACGCTCCCCTTATCTCCACCAACAAGCCGTGGATCCGCGGCTTTGGTCGCGGATCCGCGGCCAGGATGTGGCTAGATGGCCACATCCTGGTGGAGATCTGGCTGGCGTGGGATTTGGCTCCCTTTTGTCTAGTTGGATTCACTGTTTGGCTCTGATTCTAATCTGATCTTCGGTGATTCTCAAGCTAACCGATTTGGATTCTTATAAAATCAAATTAACCAGTTTTCAACCCCCTGATCTGCCATAATCTGCCTCGATCTTCTGATTTCGAATTAATTCTGAATTAAATCAGAATTTGATGGGCTTTTGGGCTTGTTTTTTCCCTTTCCTTAAGCAATGGGCCTGCACTTAATAAAGAAAAATAAGACTTTATTAATAAGACTTATTAGATAATAAACATGATAATGTGACAATATATTTGCAATATATGTGACCGATCAGCTACCGCGATAGCAAGTGGCTATATGGGTCGTAATCCACAAGGAGGGACTAGCAATGGAAGCTTTTTAGCAAGTTCTCTTTTAAGTTACAATTAATGGTTAAAAAATTCTTTTAGTTCTTTAAAAGACAAGAATAATAGATTAAAGTTAGGTTAAGAAGAAAGTGGTAGACTGAGAAGGTGGAGAATATAGAAAATGGATTTATACAAAGAAATTAAAAAGATTGAATAAAAGAGTTAGGAGATTATAATGTTGGTGATCTAAACTAAAAGTTAAAAGAAAAAAACTAAAAATTACTTACCTTTTCAGTGCTCATATGCCTCGGATCCGTAACTATGACTTACCTAGTCATTGAAGGCGATCAAGTATGGCGTGTAGGATCTTCCCCATTCTAGATCTACACTATGAATAAAAGGGCAAGCTAAATTAAAAAAAGAATGGTTGTTCATCACCATAGGCCATCAAGGGCACTTGAAATGGCGAAACAGTCTTGAGGCTATCAGATTCACTTGGATTGCAAATAATAAGAGCAAAGAAGAAAAAGAAACTTTGATTCGATTCAAATAACACTGAAAGAATAGACTTACTTACATCGGTGTCACCCTCAGTACAAGCTTGCTCTCATTCCTCCATGAAACTTGTCTCTCCTCTCAGTTACATAAAGAAAGCAAAAATTATATAAAAGGAAAAATAAAAATCTACACTAAAAAGAATGAAAAACTGGCCTAAGAATCTATCTCTGCTTGATCGTTCCCTGTAGTCTCTGAAAACTCAGTATTTATAAACAAAAACCAAGTAAGGGAGAGCGTACGAAGATAGGGGAGAAAACTTTCCCCCAATAGACACAACAAAGCCGCAAAAATACGGCTTTGGCCGCATTTTTGCGGCCAGGGTATGGCCAGGTGGCCACATCCGAGGGTGGTAATCCCTGGTTTCGCGATATGGTTTTATCTCTTGCTGGATTTGCAGTTTTGAATCCTGGATTTGACTAAACCTCCTTTTATCTTCCACTTTATCCAATTAATTTGTAAAGATCTGTTTTAATCGCTTGTTCAACTGGTTTTATTCTCTAATTTGCTTTATTTGTCCTGATCTTTGATTTGAATTAATTCTGAATTAAATCAGAATTTTAATGACTTTTGGGCTTGTTTCTCTTCCCTCTCCTTTAGTAATGGGCATGCATATAAATTAGACAATAAATAGGATTAAAAATAGAGTTTATTATTTAATAAATATGAGAATATGACAATAAATATGCAGTATCAGCGACTGATCAGTCGCAGTCCTCACAAAATGCCCTATTTTGAGTTTTTGTGAGGACTGTGATCATGTTCGTAGTCCTCTTTATTAGGACTGGGGCTATGATCGTAGTGCTCACAAAATACCCTATTTCTGAGTCAGTCAATCCTCATATCAGCATCATCATCAACAGACTCCCGTCCACTAACATCGAATGATCTATAATACTTTCTAGATTTAAACACAAACAAAACTCATCGCAAGCACGAACAAACGAGAGCTGCAAAAAGTCAATCTAAAAAAACTCCACGGTCTTTGCTCCCGACCCTGGAGGGGCTTCCTGCCCCGCTTTCAACCCTCATGGTGACCTGACCGCGCATGTCGACCTGTGAATAACTCTGCGTCGGGGTCAAAGTTGAGGGGAGAATAATATCAGGGTGATGAGGAAGAGTAAAAGAGGAAATAAAAAAATATAAAGAAGTGATGGATAGGAGAAATCACTTTATGCTGACGTGGATGAGACTATAGCGAATAAAATTATAAAGCTGAGTTTTTCTAATTATGAAGCGAAGTATGTGGCTGTAGCAAAATTTCCCTATCTAATATCTTATCGATCTTCTCCAAATTTATGTCCATTTTTTTTTATAATCTGTTCATTTTCTCAAATATTCTGTCCATCTATTATAATATTATGTCCACCAGTAATATTTTATCAAACTTTTCTAATATTATGTCAACCTATATAATATTTTTGTCCACGTTTTACTATTTATGTCCACTTATTTGAAAGGTTGTCTACTATATTCATTTTTTGTTAACCATACTATAAATATTGTCTACTATATTTAATTTTTGTCTACTTAAAATGATTTTTTTCCATTTGTTAGACAATTTTTTTCACTATATTCATTTTTTGCCAACAATAATGTGAAATCTCTCTACAAATAGAATAAAATTAACCATAAATCACAAATTCATCACACATAACAAATTTATCACTCATTGTAGTGGTGAAGATCTGGTTAACACCAGGGATCGCAACACGTGTCCCACCACACCAAAGGTACCTTAAGCACACAACACGCCCAAGATGCTAAGTGGCTTCCATTCAACCCTGAGAGGAGAGAGAGAGTCTCGGGCCTAACCCCGAGACACATTTCAACTCCAAGGAGAGGACCCCGAGTCCCTTCTCACCCCGACATCCACGACTACCAGACTTCACCCCGACCCCTACTGGACACAGCTCAACAGTAAGGCTTCCAGATCACAAGAATGATTACGCCTGCCATGAAAGCCCCACGTTCTAAATACCCCCTTATTCCAGCGGGGACGGTTATGAATAGTGGTGGATATATCAGCATGCCAATCCCAACAATGAAGTACGACAATCTAAATGGATATGAAAGGATCATAACTGTGGATCATGTGTTACAGAGAAAGATCTGCACCATTAGTTCATTACAAACAGCTTACTTATATATCAACACTCCTCCACAAGGAAAGGACCAGAAAAAAAGAAGACGGACACTTGTACTGAGAAACCTTTTTGTAATACACAGAAAAAAGATAGTGAATCCTTTCTCTCTCCTCCCCGTGATTTTTCTCATTCTAGGTTTTTGATCGGGGAAAATCGTGCACAAAAATATGTAATTTTGAAATCAAGGGTTGAAGTGTATGTGCTTTGGCTTCCTAGATACTTCCGTTAGAGCATAGAGGCTAAAACGAGTCGAATTCACGAGGACAGGAGGCGATAGAAGCTTACACGGTATGTTCACGTGTATGTTAACGGTTCTTCAATGTTTGAAAGAATGAAAACAAAACAAAACAAAGAATAAAAAGAGAAATAGGTGAAACACAAAGGAGTGAGAAACATAGAAGATAAGATGTTTGTGATTTTGGAATATTTCTAAAATAAAGTGAAAAAGATAAAGAAAACTCATGGCTACTAACTACTAATGACTCCACTAACATGCTAACCTCTTAGTGATAGTTGCCTCACATGTATCCTTGGCCATCACTAGTCCTTAATTCAAGATCTTTACAAAGCATGACTCATATGTTTGAAAAACACCTAGAGGGGGGTGAATAGGTGTAAGTGCTAATCTAGAAAATAAATGCAATACTAAGTGCGCTAAATGCGGAAGCTAATGCAAATTTTGCAACACACTTAGTACAATCAATAAGTGTAGCCGAATTCCCTGTGAAGGGCTCTGGACTAACTCCTCTTGATTCCCCTTGAATGGGTTGAGGTGCTATGTGAAGCTCTTGTTGATTAAGTACAAGTGAGGCACACACAAACAACCAAGCATATACAAGATATAGCAATATGAAATATGCAAGGCACAATACAAATGCAAGCAATAGCAATATGAATATATGCAAGGCAACACAAGCAAATAGATATGTATGATATGAATAATTCTCAACACAAGCAAATATGATATGAATGAAGTATGATGCTTTGCACAAATAAATGAGAGAGAGAGTTGAGAGATATTGGATCAAACGCAAACACACGGATATGTTTCGAGGTTCGAGCCCCTAGCTCTACATCCCCGCCTACACCACCGTGTAGGATTTCCAATCCACTATGGGAGTACCGAACTCCTCTCTCAATGCCACCGAGGCAATACAACCACAATCCACCTCTACCGAAGAGGGATAAGGCCCGTAGCCAATACAACTCAAACACAATCACCTCTACCGAAGAGGGATCCAAACTCAATACCACTCCGATCAACCTCTACCAGAGAGGGATACAACAAAAGCAAGGAGGGTTTACAATTTAGAGGCTTAACCTCAAACACTTCTCTTTTTCTTTTCTTTTTCCCACAAACAAATGATCCTAATAGAATAGGATAGGTGATAGCTCAAGTGTGAAAACAAGGTGTTTTTGGAAACAAGCAACAAAGAAAAACTACTAGGGAAATCTCTTGTAAATGATAGAAAATGAAAATCAATACAATCTCCCAAAATCCTAGTTTTCTTTGATTTTCCAAAAACCCAAAACAATAAAGATGAGAAGTTTAAAGCCCAAAAACTCTTTTAAAAACTTGTTTTAAACTCAAGAAAACTAGGAATTTTTCTCTTGTAAAAACCTTGGCCAAAAACCCAAAGAGATGGGGTTTATATAGGCCCATCAGAAAACTAGCCATTAGGCTGATGTGGCAGCCTGACAGGCTGACGGTCGACCGGCCCGGTCGACCGCCAACGGTCAGAAATGTGACCGTTGGGCAACCACGGTCGACCGGCCCGGTCGACCCAAACAAACAGAGAGCACTGCTCTCAATCCGGTCGACCGTCCGGGTCGACCGTCCCAAAGCTGCCTAACGTGCACAGATTTGTGCACGTCGGTCGACCGACTTCACCCAAGTCGACTAGGTCAGTTGACTTAGTCGACTGATTGAAGCCTGGAACAAAATCTGGGTCAGAAAAACTGGGAAAAATATTTTATAAAAATCTTTTATCTTTTCTGGAAATCCCATAAAACTTGTTTTAACATTTTGTATTGAAACACAAACTTGTGATAAAAATTTCAAGAGATATATCAATCATATCAATTCATTTTTGAGTCTTGCAAATTTTATCAAAACAAAACTTGTATTTTTATCAAACTTGACTTTTCAATACATGAATAGGATAGTTAAAATAAGTTTGTCTAGCAAGTTTAAAGCATGTATGTATATCTAGAACATATCTAATATACATAGAAATAAAGTAAACTTGTTTTGATCTACTATTCATAAAAACCAAATCCAAAACATAAAACGTGTGTGTGTTGTGCACTTGAGCATATCAACTATACTAAGCTTTACAAATGGATCTAAAACACACTATCTAAACTATGGATACCTAAGTCTTCTTGATGATCTTCATCTTCAAGTTGACTTGCTCCAAAACTCCATCCATGGGCTAGGCAATGTGTGATCATGAAGTTTTGGCCCTGGAATCATCATGAAAAGCTTCTAAACTCCTTGTTGAAGCTAATCACCAACTAATATCTTGGTTAATGATCTGAAACTTAAACAACACAAGATTATTAGTAAACATAACTACATGAGTTAATCATCATCAAAACTAGGGTGGAAGGCCTTTGGGCCAACAATCTCCCCCTTTTTGATGATGACAAAACTCATGGAGTTATATATGCATAGATTAAAGTTAAGCTTCAAAGAAGCTCCCCCTTAACTCATGCATAAATAAATAAACAAAAAATATGCAATTGAATGTACATAAACATGTATGCATCAACATGCATAAACATATTCTAGAAGCTCTAGTTACCAATTAAATTAATAAAACATTAACAAGAACACTAGATTAATAAAATATTAACAAGAACACTAGATGCTCTAGATACCAATAAAAACTTTCCAATAAAACTTAATATATGCAAAAATATAAGTATGCATATATATAAAACTCAAATTATTCTCCCCCTTTTTGTCAATCATCAACAAAGGGGTAAAAAACCCAAACAATAAAATGAGGGGTAAAAATCTTTCTCCCCCTTTTAAGTCAATCAAAACAATAAAAACAATGTTCTCCCCCTTTTTGTCAAAAACAAAACAAATTCAATAAGGGGTGACTATAAACAACATGATATCAATAGAATAGGATAGGTGATAGCTCAAGTGTGGAAACAAGGTGTTTTTGGAAACAAGCAACAAAGAAAAACTACTAGGAAAATCTCTTGTAAATGATAGAAAATGAAAATCAATACAATCTCCCAAAACCCTAGTTTTCTTTGATTTTCTAAAAACCCAAAACAATAAAGATGAGAAGTTTAAAGCCCAAAAACTCTTTTAAAAACTTGTTTTAAACTCAGGAAAACTGGGAATTTTTCTCTTGTAAAAACCTTGGCCAAAAACCCAAAGAGATGGGGTTTATATAAGCCCATCAGAAAACTAGCCGTTAGGCTGATGTGGCAGCCTGACAGGCTGATGGTCGACGGCCCGGTCGACCGCCAACGGTCAGAAATGTGACCGGTGGGCAACCACGGTCGACCGGCCCGGTCGACCCAAACAAACAGAGAGCACTGCTCTTAATCCGGTCGACCGTCCGGGTCGACCGTCCCAAAGCTGCCAACGTGCACAGATTTGTGCACGTCGGTCGACCGGCCCGGTCGACCGACTTCACCCAAGTCGACTAGGTCAGTTGACTTAGTCGACTGATTGAAGCCTGGAACAAAATCTGGGTCAGAAAAACTGGGAAAAATATTTTATAAAAATCTTTTATCTTTTCTGAAAATCTCATAAAACTTGTTTTAACATTTTGTATTGAAACATAAACTTGTGATAAAAATTTCAAGACATATATCAATCATATCAATTCATTTTTGAGTCTTGCAAATTTTATCAAAACAAAACTTGTATTTTTATCAAACTTGATTTTTCAATACATGAATAGGATAGTCAAAATAAGTTTGTCTAGCAAGTTTAAAGCATGTATGTATATCTAGAACATATCTAATATACATAGAAATAATGTAAACTTGTTTTGATCTACTATTCATGAAAACCAAATCCAAAACATAAAACGTGTGTGTGTTGTGCACTTGAGCATATCAACTATACTAAGCTTTACAAATGGATCTAAAACACACTATCTAAACTATAGATACCTAAGTCTTCTTGATGATCTTCATCTTCAAGTTGACTTGCTCTAAAACTTCATCCATGGGCTAGGCAATGTGTGATCATGAAGCTTTGGCCCTGGAATCATCATGAAAAGCTTCTAAACTCCTTGTTGAAGCTAATCACCAACTAATATCTTGGTTAATGATCTGAAACTTAAACAACACAAGATTATTAGTAAACATAACTACATGAGTTAATCATCATCAAAACTAGGGTGGAAGGCCTTTGGGCCAACAATGTTAACTTTCACATCAAAATTCAACCAAAAGTGCAAGTTACACTTAAATCATCAAAACCCAATAAGAGCAAGCATGAAATAAAGTAATGTTAGCTTGTTAGAGATTTAGATGTTAAAGTGTTAGATCCATCATCATGAGCCATCAATGGCTCTTGCAAGAGCAAGGCCAAGTAGAGGCTATTAGATTCATGTGGATTATCAAATAAGAAGTTAGACTAGTTAGTGGTTAGTAGTTAGTTGCCATAAGAGAAAAATTAGCTACACGTGTAAAAGGGATTAGAGAGAAGAGAACAAAGATAAGTTAAGAGAGCACCTTTTATAGATTGTCACATCTATTACAAGCACTTTTGCTTCCCAACATGTACCACTCTCTCTCCCTATTACAAGATCTATAAGAAATAGAAAATACAAAGGAGGAAGAAGAAGAAAACTAACCTAAACTACCCTAAACTACAAAATGGAAATGAAAACTACCCTAAACTCTGCATATCTCCTGCTCTGGAACCCCAAGGGTATTTATAGGCACTAGGGGAAAGGGGAGCCAGGGGACAAACCCTAGCCCAAAGTACGGGCGCGGCTGCGCCCGTACGGCCGCGAAAACACGGCCATAGTCGCGTTTTCGCCGTTCTTCTAGAGCCGTGCGCGACGCTTCGGGCAGCGCGCTGTTCCGTCTGTCCCCTGTCAGATGCAGTTCTCGGTTTCTGATTTTGGGCCCCTAGTTTTGACGAATCAGCTCTCCAACGTCAATGGCTAGATTATAGTCCTTTAATCACCCATTAAATGGTAATTTAGGGTCTTCCTCATTGTACACCATGGACCTAGAACATGCAAGAGAGGTGTTATTAGTAGAATTTAATATGAAATAAATGTGAAGATGTGGTATGAAATATACAATTTTAGAGACTAATCAGTTTTCATGTAAAAATTCATGTCTACGTCTGTTTGCTAATTGAATCTTTACATTCAGTATTGTTCTAGGCAGACCCACTTTTTGCTTGTGGTGTGAGATCAACTATTCGATCAATCGCAAAGGAATGTCTCCACCACAAACTAATGCTGTCATTGAGATTTGAGTCGCAACGCTCAGATCTCTTTCCTACCAAACCCATCCTCCAAAAAGCCTCTCCAACATCGATGATGGCCCGGATAAGACAAGCCACCAGAGGCGCAATATCCAAAGGTAAAGCAATCGAAGCCGCTAGGGACACGGTTCCCCTACCAATCGCCGATCAACCGCGCACTACAAAAGTCTCGGGTTCCTCATCACTACAAATGCCCATCACCAGCGTCTAGTCCCTGCAACAGCATGAAGATCAGTTCCTCCAGACGCTCTACGAGATGAAAGAGCAGATGAAGGAACAACAGGCGCAATCAGATCGCGAACGAGAACAGATGGCTCTCCATTGCGAGAACATCCTCCAGGAGCCAGAGAGGTTGAGACTGCTCAACTAATAGCTATTGGCCCAAGTCGCAACCCTTCAGACCAACCAAATGCAACAAGTGGGCGATCCTGAGAACAACAGGTCTTCCAACCTCTGCACCCTCGATGAACTGATCCAGAAGCGAATCGAAGAGGCCAGACTGTTGGGTCACCCTACTCCAACTGCCAAGATACACGAGTCTTCCCTCTCCAAGGAGATCCAAGAATGTGAG
Organism: Agave tequilana; assembly: GCA_038442645.1. Taxonomy (NCBI): domain Eukaryota; kingdom Viridiplantae; phylum Streptophyta; class Magnoliopsida; order Asparagales; family Asparagaceae; genus Agave; species Agave tequilana. The sequence goes on along the minus strand of JAVJIF010011850.1, from coordinate 60,332 downwards.
TTCCTGAAGAAGTTCTCCACTCTAATATTCAACTACTACTCTAGAGTAAGTGACTCGGTACAGCACATCCGCCATTTTCGAGATAAGATGGTGGATCATTCCCGCAATGAGCCCATCTTGTGCCTCACCTTTCCTGCTAGCCTGAAAGGTGTGGCCTCAGACTGGTTCTACTCGCTGCTGCCCTATTTACTCAACAACTTCATTGAGATGACTGAAGCATTCCTCACCCAACACGCCTCCCGCCAAGAGACTAAGAGGAACAGCCACCACCTCCTCTCTGTCAGAATGAGGCAAGAAGACAGCCTCAAGTCGCACCTTCATTTCTTCAAAATCAACTCACTAAAGTCTCGAACTGTGGGGAAGATGTTGTCGTCCTCGCATTCATTAACAGGTTGCAAGTTGCTCACCCCCATACAAGTATCTCCTGAAACACAACACCGCCAAGATGAATGACATTCTTACCCGTGCTCAGCTGCACATCCAACTCGAAGAGGCGATGAAGGCTTCTTCCAATCACCGCGCCAAGCCAAGCGATGGTGGGGGAAAATCGAAGTCTCCTCGCGAAGCTACCAACCACCCTGCAGAACAGTACTGGGGGCAGCCTGCTCACAAGAGGCAAGAGCGCTCGATCGCCTCCCCGAATTCACTCCAAGACGATAGATCGATGGAACGCTTCTCTCTGTTGAAGCTCCCGGTCGATGAAGTCTACAACACAATCAAAGATCAACTATGGGTCAGAGCCCAAGACTGCTCCAACATAACCCTTCGCTCCCTTGGTCGGAGGAGTATTGCTCCTACCACGAAGGCAAGGGTACCGGATCATCCACTGCTGGGCCCTCCAAAAGTACCTGGGGCAGCTCATAAAATAAGACTTCCTTAAAGAGTATATCCTCACTCCGAAAGCTGCGTCAGGACATCCAACCTCCAAGGGAACAGCACATGATCACGCAATACAAGGCGATCGACTGACTCCCCGAACCACTTACACGGCTTCTTTCAATTTCAATCCATGTACTATATTTCTGAATAAAGCATTATTTTATTCTCCTAACCATACATCCCTTCATTGCAATACTCACATCCACAACATATAACCGTCCTTTCGCCTCGAAGATGGAGATAACCCACTCGGAGGCAGCGATGATATTGTTCTATAACATACAATTATCCACTCGCCACGAAGATGGTGACAACCCACTAGGTTGCATCATTCTAGTTTTGATGATGATTAACTCATGTAGTTGTTGTACTAATGATCTTGCGTTTATATAGTTTCAGATATTTTGATCAAAATCTTAGTCGGAGTTTAGCTTCAACAAAAGATTCAAAGTCAAGTTTTGAAACTAGCACGTGTTGATTCAAGAGCTCGTACATCAAAGATCATATCAAGTACTCAAGAGGAGTCTAACTCATTGGATTAAGGTCTGGACCAAGTCAAGAAGGAGAAGAAGATTTTCAAGAAGACTTGTGTCATGTTTATAAGTGTTAAGATTTATTTTTAGATAAAATATAAAGGATAGATTAGTTGTGGATTGCTCAAGCTCATATACACATATACACAAATTTATATGTGTTTTTCATAAAATAGTTTTAATTTTAGAAAATACCATTCTAGTTTTGAGCTTCAAAGTATATATCTTTATGTTTCATGGATAGAGTTCATCAAAATGAGTTTATATGGTTTATATGTGTTTTAAAATTCATCCATACATATGGTTGGTTCAAATGTTTAGGAAAACTTAATTTGATGTTTCTATATCATGTGTTTGAGTTTTGTATTTATCAAAACTTATTTTAGAATTTATTATCAAAAATATAGATATTTCATCTCATATGTGTATTGGATCATATCCATACACACTAAGCTTCAAAAGAGTTTAATATATCTAATTTTTGTATTTGGAGAAATTTTAAAAAAATTATTTTTCAAATTAAAGATTGATTTTCAAAAATACGAATTTTTGTTTGAGGCATAATTTCTATATCACAAAAAATGGTTCAAAAAACATTGTGTGTTTATTTTTGATCACACATATTTGTACTTCAAACTATTTCAATGAACTATTTTTTATAGATTTTTAGTGATTTTATGGAATTTTATAAGAGTATATAAAACTAAGTTTTAATCCTGAAAATTTCAGACTTGGCCTTTTGGCGGTTGATTGACTGGTCGACCGAGCCAGATATCGGTCAACCGGGTGGTCGACCGATGTGCACAGAAACGTGCACGGCTTTTTGGCTTGAGGGCCGATCGATCGTCCAGAGAGCTTTGCTCTCTAGATCTGGCCTCGGTCGCGGTCGACCGGCAAGGTAATGTCGAGGGCGCGGTCGATCGGGCGATCGATCGGCAGGCCCCAACGGTCAAAAATATGACTGTTGGCCGATCGACCGGCTGGTCGACCAACAGGTCATTCTGACCTGCAGTTTAACCCTAACGGCTAGTTTTTTGAAGCTTATATAAGGGGGTTGTTTTGGGTTGTTTATCAAAAGATTTTGAGAGGGTTCAAAGCCAGTTTTTCCCATCTCTCTTAGAGGTTTTCTCCACTTATTTTAGGGCTTATATTTCCATATCAAAAGGAGAGTTTTTAAGAGTATTTTGCAAAAGAGATTTCTTGAGTTTTTTTCACTACTCTATCTTATTTTCTCATACAAACTTGAGCTTTCTATTGTCATATCTATCCTATAGGAGCTTTGTTGTGAGAGTATTTTTAGGTGATCAAAGTGTAGAGATAACCAAGAGTTCATTTTTGTATTTGAGTAGGAGAACTTGCGGGTTCGTGTTGTGACGAGTTCTTGTGGGAGCTCGGTGTAGAGATGCGGCCTCGGCAAGCTAGTGTGCTTGCGTGTGTTGTTCTTGAGGGAACAAGAGAAGGACTAGTGAGTCCAAGAGTTCTAGTTTAAACTCGTTGTAGGTGTTGCGGCACCGAGCGATCCAGTGGGATCGATTCTAGTGGAAATCCTTCATAGTGTTAAAGGCGGGGACGTAGAGCAAGGGTGCTCGAACCTCGAAACAATTCTCCCGTACTTGTGATTACTCTCTCTCTCTCTCTCTCACTTGTATTTATATATCTTGGATGCTTATCTTGTTTATCTCTTTATATGCTTGATATATTTGTACTCAATTGATATATTCTTGGGATTGTTTGCTCACACTTGTATTCAATAAAGAGAGCCATAGTGGCACCTCAACTCTTAATCTAGAGAAATCCTAAGGAGATAGTCCAGAGCCCTTCACCGGGAATTCGGCTACACTCTTGTGTCCTACCTTGTGTGTTAGTTTAATAGCTTTACTTTGTGTAAATAGTTTTTAATTCCGCATCATTTGCATTAGATTAGCTAGTACACCTATTCACCCCCTTAGGTGTATTTTCAATTGGTATCAGAGCTTGGTGCTCTTGATTAAGGTCTAACAACCTTGAGTTAAAGATCCTATTTTAGCTAATCACAATATTTATACACACACATATAGATTTCATGACACCTCCCATGTTTGATATTCTTAACATCCAAACTTGAAAAGTTAAGATGTCAATATACGTCAAAGCTCTAGGAATTCATGTTTATTTTGCCACTATTAAATATTCTTATTATTTAAATGGTAAAAACCTTGAGGCTAAAGCAAAAGCCATCCATGCTTTAAAAAGTACCCAAAATGATGATTATTTATGTAAGGTTTCTAACTTTGATTCGGCTTTTATAGTATGGAACACACTTGTCTCCCTTGGTGAATAAAAGCAATACTATATGGGGAGTAATTCAGATGATAGAAGTGATACTACCAATATATGCTACATGGTCCAAGGGGATGACCCCCTCGAGGTAAATTCTGAATCTGAGGTAGAAGAAGATATTGACATGCCTTATGATGAGCTTCCATCGTTTTGTCAAAATTTCTTGAAAAATATGATTTATTAAAAATTAAAACAATAAATTAAAGAAGGAAAACACTTCTTGTTAAAAGAAAATAATTCTTTCAAAAATAAATTTGAATATGCTTCAAAAGAAAATGAATTTTTGAAAAAGGAGAATATTTTTTTGCCTTCAAAATTAAATGACATTTGTAAAGGAAATAGTTCTTTGAAAAATAAAATTATTTTGGTAGAAAAAGAAAAGGAGATTGATTTGGAAGAAAATAACTCTTTGCAAAGGAAAATTATTTTAAGAGAAAAAGAAAATATTTCTAAAAGAAAAGATTGTTGATTCTCATGCTCGTGTCTCTTCTTCTAAAAGTAATAATGATATTTGTATTGTGAAGAAGAACATTGATTGTTTGGGCTCCACTTTGAGCCAATATGCTATAGATCATAAGAAATTGGAATCCATGTTTTGCAAGAAACAAATTTCACATGTTCATGCACAAACCCCACGGCATACATATGCACTTCATGCTCACTCTCACACCACTCATATGCATGCTAGAGTGTACAAATGTACACATTGCGGTCGCAAAGGCCATTTAGCAAATTTTTGTTTTGATAAGATAAATCATGTAAATTTTACAAATGTTTAGGTTCCTTATGATGCTAACCCCCGTGGACCCAAAAAGAAATGGGGACAAAATTTCTATCACTTGTGTTTGATGTAGGTGTGGGCTCTCACATGACGTGAGAGGTATGGTGCCTTGATGGTGGATGTGTTTGAGCATGTTGGACAATACATTGGATGCATCACCTTCAAGGATATTTGGTGGGAGGACCACCATGGTTTGGAGGCTTAGTGAATAGTGCATATGGTTTGGTAACTATTTCTAAACTTCTATTTTAGTTTACATGCTTTTACACTTGATAATTTTAGCATGTTTTGGTTTCAATACTCACTATGTTAAATAATCATATTTTATACTTCATGTGGTGATTACTTGTCTAGACACAGTTTTCATTAAAACTTATATTTATACTTGTACAAGTAGTGAGTTACACTTGATTATTATATGTTTGTACTTTAATGCTCATTTGTACTCATTACATGTACATGTATAACCTAGTTTTGATGATTCTTTCATTTATACTTGTTATCTCTATTTTTGTACATGTTTTGCTTCATGTATATGTTATTTTTGTCTAAAACTAATAAATACACATGTATACCCTTGAGTCACTTGCCTTCATGCAAATTCTATTATGGACTCATTTGTGTTAGGGATATGTATGTATATTTTTAGTTTTGATAGAACATACATATACCTTGAAGTTTGTTTAATGAAAAATAAATTTTTATGATTTTCATATGTTTTGGTGTTTTGAGTTTTATTGTTAATTTTCATAAATATGCTATTCACATGATTCTTATGCACTCATATTTCTTTTTTTTACTCATGACCTTATTTTCATGAGCATTTATGAGCTTATAGATTTCGAGTGTCAACTCTTGTGTATTTAGCATGCTTCATGGGATACATGATTTGTTTTCATATTTTGAAGGATCGTTAACTAGTTTTTTAAAAATTATTTTAAACTAGTTATTTATTCTTCATTTGGTAGGTTTTTCAATCTACAACTATTTTCAAATCCTATTTTTGAAAACTTCTATCCTTGAAGGGCGGTTGGTTAGGCGACCATGCCTTGTATACCCTTATTGAATATCTTTTAAACTTGTGCATGAATAGGGTGGTTGGTATGGGTTACACACATAATCTTCATGTTTTTTCATTTTTGTATACTCATATTTGTTTTCTTATATATGTATGCTTTAAAATTCAATTAGTATCAATTTCAATTGGTATTTTCAATTTTATACATACATATATATGATTTGATTGTGCTTGTTTTACAATGTCTTTACACTTTTTTAAAAAGCACAAATTACATTTATGTTAAGTTTGATTTTATTTTAAATGTTAATTGGTATCTTTACAAGCTTATACATTGATTTCAATTGGTATTTCAATTAGTATTTCAATTGATATTTATTTGGTATCAAAATGTACTTCATGTTTCACCTTCAATTGGTATCAAAATCTATTATTGGTATCCTAAAAATAATTTTTACAAGTGTTATCAATATTTGTTTTGTCAACTACTATTTGATTACATTGGTATCAAAGTTTGTTTTGTTGACTTAAGAAATTTAAAAATTTTGTTTTAAGTATAATCAAAAAAATTTCTTTCAAAATTTGTTGATATACATTGCCTATATGCAAGGGGAGCTTAACTTCTCTTCTATATATAAATTCATGTTGAGTGTATCTTACATTGAGGAGCTTGACCTCTCTATTTTACATGATACACGTGTATAGGGGGAGCTTTACATTTCCGTTTATATATTGTATATTATGCTTTACGTGGGTTAGGGTCTAGTCATCCCTTCTTCATGTAATGCATGTATGTAGGGGGGAGTTAACTTTACGTCTCTCCTCTTTATGAATGTATATCACATATACATCTTTATTGTTTGATTTTTCTTACCCCTTTGTTGATGAATTGACAAAAAGGGGGAGAAGAATTTTGAGAGTTTATATATGTATGTTTATATCTCTATTTATGCATATATGTTTATTTAGTTTATGAGCTTTTATTGAATATTCTTATTGTTTATTGTTATGCATGAGTTAAGGGGGAGATTCTATGAAGCTTATCTTTAATCCATGCATATATAACTCCATGAGTTTTGTCATCATCAAAAAGGGGGAGATTGTTGGCCCAAAGGCCCATCACTCTAGTTTTGATGATGATTAACTTATGTAGTTATTGTACTAATGATCGTGTGTTTATATAATTTCAGATATTTGATCAAGATCTTAGCTAGTGTTTAGCTTCAACAAAAGATTCAAAGTCAAGTTTTGAAGCTAGCACGTGTTGATTCAAGAGCTCGTGCATCAAAGATCACATTAAGTACTCAAGAGGAGTCTCGCTCATTGAATCAAAGTTTGGAGCAAGTCAAGAAGGAGAAGAAGATTTTCAAGAGAAGACTTTCAAGAAGACTTGTGTCATATTTGTAAGTGTTAAGATTTATTTTTAGATAAAATGTAAAGGATAGATTAGTTATGGCTTGCTCAAGCTCATACACACAAACACACAGAGAAAATTTATATGTGTTTTCATAAAATAGTTTTAATTTTAGAAAATACCGTTTTAGTTTTGAGCTTCAGAGTATTTATCTTTATGTTTCATGAATAAAGTTCATCAAAATGAGTTTATATGGTAAATGTGTTTTGAAATTCATCCATACACATAGTTGGTTCAAATGTTTAGAAAAACTTAATTTGATGTTTCTATATCATGTGTTTGAGTTTTGTATTTATCAAAACTTATTTTAGAGCTTATTGTCAAAAACATAGATATTTAATCTCATATGTGTATTGGATTATATCCATACACACTAAGCTTCACAATTATTTAAAATATCTTGTTTTTGTATTTGGAAAAGTTTTGGAAAAATAGTGTTTCAAATTAAAGATTAATTTTGAAAAATACGGATTTTTGTTTAAAGCAAAATTTCTATATCACAATAATGGTTCAAAAAATATTGTAATATGTGTTGATTTTTTTCTCACATATTTGTACTTCAAAGTATTTCAATGAACTTATTTTTTTAGATTTTTAGTGATTTTAGGGGATTTTATAAGAGTATATAAAACCAAGTTTTAATCCTGAAAATTTCAGACCTGGTCTTCTGGCGGCCAACCGACCGGTCGACCGAGCCAGAAGTAGGTCGACCGGCTTGTCGACCATGTGCACAGAAATGTGCACAACCCTTTGGCTTGAGGGCCGGTCAACTGGGCGGTCGACTGTCCAGAGAGCTTTGCTCTCTGGATCTAGCCCCGGTCGACAGGGCGATCGACCGGCAGGTCATACCCAAGGGGGCAGTTGACCAGCAGGCCCAACGGTAAAAAATATGATCGTTGGCCGGTCGACTGGCCAGTCAACCGACAGGTCATTCTGATCTACAGTTTAACCCCAATGGCTAGTTTTTTGAAGCTTATATAAGGGGATTGTTTTGGGCTGTTTATCACAGGATTTTGAGAGGGATTCAAAGCCAGTTTTTTCCCATCTCTTCTAAAGGTTTTCTCCACTTGTTTTAGGGCTAATACTTTCATATCAAAAGGAGAGTTTTCAAGAGTGTTTTGCAAAAGAGATTTCTTGAGTTTTCCTCCACTACTCTATCTTGTTTTTCTCACACAAACTTGAGCTTTCCATTGTCATATCTATCCTATAGGAGCTTTGTTGTGAGAATGTTTTTAGGTGATCAAAGTGTAGAGATCACCAAGTGTTCATCTTTGTATTTGAGGAGGTGAACTTGCGGGTTCGTGTTGTGACGAGTTCTTGTGGGAGCTCGGTGTAGAGGTGTGGCTTCGGCAAGGTAGTGTGCTTGCGTGTGTTATTCTTGCGGGAACAAGAGAGGGACTAGTGAGTCCAAGAGTTCAAGTGTGAACTCGTTGTAGGTGTTGTGGCACCGAGTGATCCAGTGGAATCGATTCTAGTGGGAATCCTTCAAGTGTTGAAGGCGGGGACGTAGGAAAAGGGTGCTCGAACCTCAAAACAATTCTCCCGTGTTTGCGATTGCTCTCTCTCTCTCTCTCTCACTTGTGTTTATAGATCTTACATGTTTATCTTGTTTATCTCTTTATATGCTTGATATACTTATGCTCAATTGATATATGCTTGGGATGTTTGCTCACACTTGTATTCAACCAAGAGAGCCATAGTGGCACCTCAACTCTTAATCTAGAGGAATCCTGAGGAGATAGTCCCTTCACCAGGAATTCAGCTACACTCTTATGTTATACCTTGTATGCTAGCTTAATAGCTTTAATTTGCTTAAATAGTTTTTAATTCTGCTTCATTTTCATTAGATTAGCTAGTACACCTATTCACCCCCTCTAAGTGTATTTTCATAGGTGGTAGCAACAAGTTTGCTGTACAATATTCATACATACATCCATCCATCCATAAGCCCTGAATATGGGATTTCCCCCACTCGGAGGCGGCAACAAGACTTCTTCGCTACTAGGATTTTCCCGACTCAGAGTAGTGTCTATATGTTCCACTGTTGGAATTTCCCCCACTTGGAGATGGCAACGCAGACATGCTCGTGGGCTTTTCTCGATCGTCCTACGGGACTCGAAACCCTTCACTATGGGATTTTCCCCACTCGGATTCTCCACTTTGCTGCAGGGATTTTTCCCTCTCAGAGCCCCCGTTTGATATTCCACTGCTAGAATTTTTCCCACTCGGAACACAAAAGATAGCCCATGGACTCTCCTCGTCTGAACCTATAGGCAGATAAATACATCCATCCATTTATATTTCACAGTGGGATTTCTCCCACTCGGGAGACAGCTCCGCTGCGGGATGTCCCCCACACAGCGGAGAACTTCATTGTTGGGCTTGCTCCCACGTTAGAGGTATTAGATTGTTACTTTTGGTAGGGGCCTCTATCCAGAAGACGCATCCAATCTGTTGATGGATTATACCTCCACTTCAGACCACTTTGATGCAGGTACCGACAAGGATGCAGCCGAATGTGTTTAGATATACCTGAAGGTTTCCTTAGTCAAATTATCCCCTCAATGTACCAACTCGTGTGGACCTACTATAATTATTTTCCAGAGTAAAGCGGTGATAGGTATGATGTTTTAAATTCTTCAATACTTGAAATCTATGTTGCACCTATCATTTTTTTTATCTATGTATCATCGTAAACTTGCGTACACATTTTAATTGCTTCACCCATTCCCCCATTTGCATGCCCCGAGATGGATTAACCCACTCTGAGGCAACTGCAGATCATCCTATCACAACACTCCAATCACTCGGGATCTAAGCTCTGTTGCAAGAATTTTTTCCTCTCAGAGCCCTGACAACATAACTCCGTAGTTGGGATATTCCCTACTCAGAAGCGACATTGAGCCAAACTTCATTGTCGGGATTTTCCCTCTCGGAGGCTCAACTATATAGCCGGAATTTTCTCCACTTAGAGGCAAAACTTGCAGGTGTCGTTGCGGGGCAGACACCACTCCGGAACCACACGCCAAACCATTCCAAACAAAATAGTATTCCAAACATCTCTTAGTCAAAACAATTCTTCGAGCATAACAAAACAGTCACGAGGCAATCTAGGCAAGATCCAAACAGTACTTCCATTTCAATTTACTGCTTTATGATAAAGTTTTTTTATTACATCATCCAAATATAAGCTTGGTTACAACTAACAAAAGTACTACAAAATCTATTACATGTTCATATCTTTCTTTGAAAGGAAAAGTAGATACGCATTCTGTCATAATATCCATGACAGCATCCAAGAGATGACTCCTAAACAAACAATCAACCACTTCCGGAGGGCAATGATACTGAGAACTTGCAGAAAATGCTAGTACTAAAGATCACATCTCAGACTGCAGATTGAAGTCAAGACAGTGATGATACTGACGTCAAGCCCCATAAGTCCAAAGATGAACTCAGACCGGAGGCAGGCGAAGCAACTTTTCAGAAGAGATCCTGGGAAATAACCCTATACCTCCCTCCAGTTTGTCATCGATAAAGCAACGACATTCAATAGGAGTGCAGACAGCCAGACTAAGAGATCGAAACCATCGTCAATCATACCCTGCGCAGCTCCCCCGTCATATACGCTATAAGGAAAGAGATGTGTTAAGCCCCAACTCCAGCCCAGCTCGATCTGATCAAAGACCAGACGGACAGACTAGGCAGAAGCGCGAGCCTTACCTATCCTTCCTTACAGCCGGGCCTTGTCGTGAAGACTGGTCTTCCTCGATGAGCCCATTGCAAAAACTGACGTTCCGCGACAACTGAACTCCTGAGCATCAGGCAACAACTGCCTCCATCCTCTCTCTCCTTCCTCCACTGAACGAAGAAGAAGAAAGACATCATAGCCACCAGAACGAGAATTTTGAAAGCAAGTAGTTTTCAGAAGATGAGAAGATCTCCCCTCATAGATCCGTCTTATTTATAAATGGGAAGAAAGCCCAAACGTCGCCCATTCAAAATTTTAAACCCCAAGAAATCAGTCCACGTCCTGAGATTTTTCGTACGATAGGATCTTCAAGATACCAAGCGCCGTTTGTCACACGATCTCACCCATTAAATAGCTAGGAGATTCGAAAAGACGCCAGCCTGGAGGCCAGCTGTAGACGCACAGTGATGAGCCTATCAAAAAAATGAAGCTTTTAGAAGAGTTCAGTGCATTTAAATGTTTTCGCTGACTTCGCTCTTCAGATTCCCCTCCACAACTCCGACAATCACAAGGGTGGGGACATATGTAGTGGTTAAGATTTGGTTAACTCCTGAGATCGTGACACGTGTCCCACCATACCAGAGGTACCTCAAGCAGATAACATGCCCACAATGCCAGACGGCTCACATGCAACCCTGAGGAGAGAGATGTCACACTTATGATTTTGATGATATAATTAACCTATAAATTTAGCTAGTAATAACTTGAATTAGTAGTATTGTTTTATTTTAGGATAAGACCATAGTTGGAGGATGGATGAAATTGTGCAAGTACTGTTACACACATATGGAAGATGAAAGGATTGTTTAAAGCATCACAAATTCCAACATATCTCTAGCTATAGGTGTTATTGAAGCAAATATGATCAAGCTCACAAGATCAAGCCATCTCTAGTCACATCAAGCTATGAAGAGCAAGAAGGAGCTAAACAACATTTGAGCTACATTTTCAACAAAATAGAAACTATGTAAGTAATCAAATAGTGATTTTTATTATCATCATTTATTGACACAAATAAGTTATTACAATCTTAGTTCCACTAGGTACAGTTTCTGAATAGGATTTCATTCTATCATCTCATCCTACCACTCAGTCTCTTTCTATCAGCTCTGTCCAGAACATGTTATCAGAGAAATTTCTGTCTCGTTTATGTTCTGGTTCTAGTTCTGCTCTGATTTTTGTATCAACAGGTTGTGGTCACTTCTTTCTACTATCATATGGGTTGTACTTTGCTTCTTGTGTCCTTCATTCTTTGAATTAACTTCTCTTCACACAAGTGGACTGTACTACCCTGCAGTTGCAGCTGAGGGTCATTTTATTTGTGACAATATGTCCCTCTCACTTTTTCTTGTGCCGCTGATAGGACAACCCTATATCTGTCCAGTTTTTGCAGTTGTAGTCTGGAGCTATTGCGTATATATTTTAGGAGAAGTCTTCTCCTTTTCCCCTCTCTCCAAGGCCACCATCCCTTCTTCTTTGTTAAACTGCAGCAGAGGCATTTAATGCTAAGATATGTGCCCAGTTTGTGTTTTCCTGGCTGCATTTAAAGCTATAAAGGGCAAAAATTGGTGCCTCTCTTTAACGGGTGAATCCTTCTCCCTTGATGGTTGATTCTTTAGATAGTCATGTTCATTCCTTGCAACATTAAGAACTACAACAACCAGAAAAATAGTAAGCAAAAATAGAGTTATTCACTCTTCAAAGATTTAAATTTCAGATCTCTTCAAATCAAGAATTGTTGAGCCAATTATCTTCATTCAATTCCTAAATCTCAAAGAAAACCTTAAGCATTCAATACAAGAAAAAAAATTTCACTTCATTTATTTCTCTATTTATTAGAGAATCTCAGTTCTAAGTTCTCTACTTGCTCTTGATTCTCTTTATTACTGATTTAGTCTTATTATGTCAATTTATTATTGATAGTACTTAGAACTATTTGATTGCATAGAGTCTCTAATTGTATTTTCTATTTTGATTTAATCATTGTTCTTATATTGGTTCTCATTATTGTGTTAGAAAACATACTCTATTGTGATATTTGTTGTAATGTGTCTCAAGAAAAAGGTGTTGTGAAAATTCAAGATCGGGTAGTATTTTGGTGGTTAGAAAATCCAAACTTAAAGTAGAGTCTTGGTGGTTGTAATCCTTACTTCGAAAATAAGAATTATAGCGAGTTGCAAATCCTAAAGTGAAGACCTCTAGGTGGTGAAAGTAGGGAAGTTGCCTGAACCACTCTAAAATTATTGTGTTTTTCTGCTATTTTTACTGTTGTATATCTTTGTTAATCTTAGTTTATCTCCTACAACTTCATCTATGTGCTCTGTTGATTCTAGCACCAGACTGCAATACACTTTCTGATCTTATCAGCCAACTGGGTGATCCTACCAGCCGGACTGTCTTTTCAGTTTTCTTTATTTTGTACGTTAATTTTTAATTACTCTTGACCCTATTTATCCCCCTCTAAGGTCCTACAATTGGTATCAGAAAATTGGTACTCTTATTTTAGGCTTTACATCCAAAAGACTGATCATATAACTTCCACTAGTGACCTTATTCTACGCGAGGGGAGATCCAATAATAGATCTTCACTATTTAATGATACTAATTATACATATTGGAAAGAATGCATGAGAATTCATATTCAATCTATTGAATGAAAGATTTGAGGCATGATTGAAAAAAGTTACACCTCTCCCACCATAGAAGGTGATGGTAAGAAAGTTCCTAAATCTCGGTCCGAATGAGATGAGAAAGATTTTTCTTTTGCAAATTTAAATTCTCAAGCAATTAGTTATATTATCAATGGATTGTCTTGCAATGAGTTTCATAAAGTTATGAATATCACATGTGCTAAAGAGATGTGAAATTATTTTGAAGTCACCCATAAGGGGACTAATGAAATTAAGAATAGCAAAATAAATATGCTAACTCAAGATTTTGAATCTATTATTCGAATTATTATCTAACGAGTCTATTGATGAATTTCTTAATAGATTCAAAAGCATTACCAACAATCTCCAATTTCTTAGAAACATCATCACTTACTTTGAGATGAACAATAAAGTGTTGAAATCTCTACCCATGGAGTACAATAGTATTATTAATCCTATAGAGAGTTACAAAGATATCAACATTATCCCTTTTCAAGAATTAATGAGGATCTTGAAGAATGCGAAAATCAAAATGAATCTTCAAAAGAAAAGTGAGTAAGATGATGCTATACAAGATGAGTTTTCAAGTGGAGATAGTAAAAATAAAGATGATGATCTCGCCTATGTCATCAAGAAGGCTAACAAAATGATGAGGAAGAAATTCAACAGGAGAAGAAACTTTCAAAGACCAAATAGGAGGAAGGATGAGACCGGTTCTATGAATTACTTTGAATGCAATTAAACCAGTCACATTAAGAAAGATTGTCCCAACGTGAAAGGGAAGGCAAAAAAATTCATCAAGAAGAAAAAAGCTTTGTATATTGGATGGGATAAATCAGAGCCAAGCAATTCCGAAAATGAAGAAAAAGATGAAGCAAACTTCAGCATTACAAATGAAAACGTATGCTTCATGTTGGACAACGAACAAGTAACAATCGAGGACTATATTACCTCTGAAGAAATTGAAGATGCTTATATTAAGCTTGTTGGAGATTACAAAAAACTTTCAAAATGATTTACTACTTTAAAAAATTAACATGTATCTTGTCCATCTATTTATGAAAATATTTTTAGGGAGAAAAATGAATTGCATGTTAATGTTATGGAGGTTCAACTGAAATGATGATTTAAAGATCCGTTTAAAAAGATTTATTTATGTTGCTTCCACTTCTAATACTACTCGTGTGCAAAATCTGGCTGGTAGAACTGAATCAGTTCTGGTAGGATACCATCTTACCAATAACAAACTGATAGGATGTCATCCTACCAGTGCAGAAATCATGGTTTTCATACTCATTCATATCACAACAATACTTTGAATCTGATTTACACTTATTATATGAAGAGAGGTCATGTTAGTACTTCATGTTTTGTCAAGAAAAATTTTCATATTATTTTCTATTTAAAATGGGTTCCAAAACATCATACTAACACTCAAGGACCCAAAAGACATTGGGTACCTAAGCGCATATCTCAAAATTCTCTTATAGGTATCCAACCTCTCTCAATGTAGAATGAAGTAGTACCTTGATAGCGGTTGCTCAAGACACATGACGGGAGATCCAAATATTTTTGCAACCCTATGTAAAGGTGGCATGGTTGTACGCGTCAGAAAATCATAATTGCAAAATTCTTTTAATTGAATAGAAGATTACAACGGATACAATCCGATTACAAAAGAGAAAAAATCTTTTAATTGATTCTCCTCTTTATTTAAAGCTGGGTTCTTCACGTGACGGTGGAGAGTGAGTCTTGTTCTCCGTTGACTGGCCGAACGTCAAGTTTCTCTTTTGAATCCTCTCTTTGGATCTACTGGTGGAGTAGCACAGCTCCTATCAGTAATAGAACCTCAAAGAGATTTAAAGAATTTGAACTCAATAAGTTAACAGAAAGAGTTGAACTCTTTCTAGGCTTCAAGCGCTTCAAGACCGAACTCTAGTGAGATAGCTCTTCCCCCTGCCTATGGCTTCTTAGATTCCTTCATCAGGACTCTCCCTTCAACCTCTTTTTAGAGGTCCCCCTCCATGGGTCCCCTTACATCCCCTTAGAGAGGTCTCCTCTTTTTTCTGTCCTCTTTTTTTCTAGCTATTCATAGATATTTATAGAGGAATTGGGGTATAACCAACCACTTAAATCTCTCCATAATGGGAGAGGTGTAACCAACTCCTTAAATCTCTCCATAATGGGAAGTTATTCCCCCTTATGTGGAGAGAAAATTGGAGTATAATTGTCCCCTTAAAACTCTCCATTAATGGGGATTAATCTTTCCTTTAAGTGGGGAAAACGTGCGAGTGACTGACGCAGTCATGACTGACAGTTAGAGCAGAAACGCGGGTCTCGCGTTGAACGTGGATCTCACTCTGATGTTAAGACGCGGAGCTCACAGCCTCGCGTCTGTGTTGGAACGCGGAGCTGCTCAGGCTTGCGTTTAAGTTGAAACGCGGAGCTGGCTGAGGTCCGTTTTGATAAAGGATGCGAGGTCCGCATCTGGCGACCTCCGCGTTTGAGAAAGGATGTGATCTCCGCGTCTGGCGACCTCCGCGTCTGACAAAGAATGCGAGGCCCGCGCCTAAGGTTGGAACGTGATCTCCGTGTTTGGAAGGTTCGAGTCTGAGGCTTTGTCTTCAGTAATTTTTTGATAGCCTACAGAACCCCCTCCAAAGTTTTTGAAACTCCGTGGTTGACTGGGACGGATTTTGAAATACTTTAGACTTCGGTTGAATCTAGACTTTCTGTAATTGGACTGGTATTCTTCTGAGAGACAGTCTCTAGCTTGATCTTGTCTGGATTCTAGTCTTCGTGAGTATACTATTGAACTACTTGAAGCCTCCAAGAAAGATCGTTGTAATTTGATTGTCGGTGTACTGTTAAACTGGTGGAGTTATCAATTATCTTTGCCAATGTATTGTTGAACTGATTGTAGTAGCAGAGATATACTCTTTGTATTGGGGGGAAGAGAGAACGCAGCTCTCACAGACACGGTTCTGGCATACTGATCAAGTGGAGACACGAACTTCACCAAAGTTGAGATGTGACTCTCAATTGTTATAGAGACATGGCTCTCAATTTTTGTAGAGACACGACCTTTACTTGCTGTTGAGACGCAACTCTTAAGTTCATTGAGACGCGACTCTGTACTTGAGACACGAAGTTCACGCTCAAAGCTTCTTTGAAAGAGTTTTAATTGGCAAATTAAATAACTCTACTGGGGGATTTTAGAAGGTTACTGTCAGAGGTGTGATGTTAACTTCACAGTGAGATCTGGACTTGTGTTTTGAACAAGTTTTGTGGACTTACTATTCTATTGATGAGATAACAAGTGAAGTTTGATCCGCCAGGAATTATATTCGAGTCTATCGTCAGAGGTTTAGTGTTAACATGACTTTGAAAATCGATGAGTAACTTCTTTGTTTGATTGCAAAGAAAATTACAACGGATCAATAATCCTCTTACAAGAGAGGGGAGATATTTCAAGCTTAAATCTCCCCTTTGTTTAAAGTCGGATTCTTGATGTGGCGATGGAAAGTGAATCTTGTTTTTCGTTGACCGGGTGGACGTCAGGTCCTTTGGGAATCCTCTCTTTGGATAGTAAACAAAGTAACACAGGTTCTGTTCACCAAGGATCTCAAAGAGATTGTAGGTAAAGATGAACTTGTACGCAGCAAGTTGTTCGAAGAGTAGAACTCTCTCTTTCTTTTCAATTGGAGGTCTTGGTGCTCTACGACTTACAACCAAAGTTCTTCTTACCAAGAATTTTCTAGCAAACTAGGCTATTTATAGAGGTTTCAGGGGGTAAACGTGTCCCCTAAAAATACTCTATAATGGGGGTTAACTCCCTCATTACGTGGGCGGTAATTGACCCAGTAATGAGAGCAGTTATAACCGAGACGCATCCTGAGACGCAGGTTTGGAGCCTTGCGTCTTGCTACTGTAGTAATGCTTGAGAGACGCGGGTTTCCAGTTCCGCGTCAAGCTTCATATGAGACGCGGGTTTCAAGCTCTGCGTCTTGGTACTGCAATAATGCTAAGATGCGGCTTTCGCGCTTCGCGTCTTGGACCTTGCAGTGATGTTGAGACGCGAGTTTCAACCCTCGCGTCTTAGTGCTGCGCTAGTCGCGATGACTAGCCTTGTGTCTGGAGTTTGAATTCTGCTTTTTAACGACTTGTCTTCAGTGATTTTTAGACAGTCTACAATGGTCCCCTTTGGAGACGACGGTGAAGGTGAAATTATTGGTATTAAAACTATTGGTAAGAAATTTTTTCTTATTCTAGAAAATGTATCACTAGTAGATGGTTTAAAAGCTAACCTAATTAGCATTAGTCAACTATGTAATAAAGGTATGGATGTTCTCTTTAGATCTAGCAAATGCATTATCATTGATTGCCAAGAAAATCTTTTATTTGGGGCATAAAGAAATGAAAATGTGTATACTTTTGATATTATTGAATTAACTAACTAAAGTGTTAAGTATATAGACATTTTAGAAGAAGATCTTTGGCTATGGCACAAAAGGCTTGAACATGCTAATTTTGATCTTATCTTAATATTATCCAACAAAGGGCGTGTATAAGGATCTTATATTGAAGAAGCTCAAAGAGGTAACTTGTGACGATGTAAAAAGAACAAGAAAGTTAAAAGTTTTTTCGTTGAATACGTGACGTATCAACTTCTAAACCATTGCGACTTTTACAGATGGACTTGTTTAGTCTTATGAGCACTTCTACTTTAAATGAAAAATATTATACTTTCGTTATTGTCGATGATTTTTCTCGTTTACATGGGCTCTGTTTTTGACTCATAAAAGTGAAGCTTGTAATCTCTTTAAACATTTTTGCAAGAGAGTGAAAAAAATTTGGCTTTTCTATTATCAAAATTTGTAGTGATCACGGTGATGAATTTTAAAATGAAAATTTCATTGGGTTTTGTCTTGATCATGGCCTTACACATACTTTTTTTATACCAAGAACACCATAACAAAATGGTGTTGTTGAGAGAAAAATACAATTTTGTAAGAAATGACACGCACTATGTTAAACTCTTTGTTTTACAAAAATATTTTTGGGCGAAAGCGGTTAACACTGCTTGCTATATTTTGAATCGCATTATTATTCATCCTATCTTAAATAGACTCCTTATAAACTTTTCTTTGGAAAATCTCAAATATATCACATTTCAAAGTTTTGGGATGTAAATATTTCATCTTTAATACGAAAGATACTTTGGGTAAATTTGATTCAAAATAGGATAAAGGCTTTTTTTTGATTATTTCTCTTCTAGTAACTTATAGAGTGTTCAATAAATGCTCATTAAATGTTGAAAAATCAATGCATGTAAGTTTTAATGAGAGTAACACTCATATATTAAAAATTATTGAAAATGCAGATATTTTAGGCTCTGAAAATCCTTGTAGAATCGACCCAACCAGCAAAAACTCAGATCCTACAAGCAGTAAACATATTTGTGATGAATAGAAATTTGACTCACCCAGAGCTGTATAGCTAAGTCCTGGAAGACCATTAAAGATCATCTAACTGACTTGACTATAGGTGATGTATCAAGAGGGGTAAAAACTCATTTTCAAGCTCGAAATGAATGTTCATATTTGATTTTTCTGTCTCATATTGAACCTAGAATTATAAATGAGGTTTTGAATGATGAGTTTTGATTTTTAGCCATGCAAGAGAAATTGAATAACTTTGATAGAAATGATTGTTTGAGATCTTGTACCAAACCCAAAGATTGCTCTGTCAGTGGCAGCAAATGGGTTTTCGTAACAAGCTAGATGAAAATGGCATTGCTACTAGAAATAAAACTAGACTTGAAGCCCAAGGATACAATCAAGAGGATGTCATAGATTTTGATGAGACTTTTACTCATATTGTTAGATTAGAAGCAATTCTAATACTTTGAGCTTATGCAAGTTTTAAGAATTTTTGATTTTTTTCAAATGGGTGTCTAAAGTGCTTTCTTGAATGTTTTTTTAAATATGAGAGTTTATGTAAAACAACCTCCAGGTTTTGAAGATTGTGTTTTTTCTGGATTATATTTTTAAGTTGAAAAAGGCTTTTATATAGATTGAAATAAGCACCTCGTGCTTGGTATGAAAGATTGTCCAAAATTTCTCATTGAAAATGATTTTTCTAAGGGAAAGATTGATATTACTTTGTTTATCAAGCATGTTGACCAAGATATTTTATTAGTTCAAATCTATGTTAATGATATTATTTTTTGGTGCTGCTACTAAAGCTTTATGTAAATATTTTTCTACCAAAATGTAACAAGAATTTGAAATGAGTCTCATGGAAGAACTCAATTTCTTTCTTGGATTGGAACTTAGACAAGGAAAGTTGAATTTTTTATCAATCAAGGAAAATACACTCGTGAGCTCATAAAGAAATTCAAGTTGGAGAACTCAAAGAGGATAGCTACTCCAATGAGTTCCACTATCAAACTTGACAAGGGCGCAAATGGTAAGAGGATAGATGAGATACTCTATAGAGATATGATTTGTAATCTTCTTTATTTAATTGCTAGTAGACCCAAATATTATGTTCAGTATTTGCTTTTGTGCAGCTTTCAAGCTTCACCTAAGGAATCACACTTGCATATTGTAAAATGAATTATTAAATATGTTAAAGGCAATTGGACTTCAGTTTATATTATCTTAAGTTATGCTAGTTTTTAAGCTATTGAGACATAGTGATGTGGATTTTGTCGGGAGTAAAATGGATAGAAAGAGTATAAGTAGAATGTGTCTGTTCCTTGGCCATTCCCTTGTATGTTGGTCTAGTAAAAAACAAAATTATGTCGCTCTCTACAACAGAGGTGGAGTATATTGCCGTGGACTATGTTGCGCACAAATTTTGTGGATGAGGCAAACTCTACAAAATTATGGTATTCAATTTGATACAAGTAGTATACTATATGATAACACTAGTACAATTAACTAATCAAAAAATTTATTTTACATTCTTGCACTAAATACATAGGTGTGAGACATCACTTTTGAAGGATCATATTGAATGTGGTCACTAAAAAATCATCAACGAAATTATCTCAAAATCACAAATTACCTAAAATTTCATGAGCAAAGTTACATAAAAACATCAAATTATCTCAAATCCTCAAATTATCTCAAAATCATCATAAAAATCAAATCACCTGAAATTACCTCAAAATTTATACATCAAATTTTCTCAAAGTCAAATTTAAAAAATTGTATCAAATTATAAAATTACAAAATTATGAAGTAAAAATTGATTGCTTAATTTTCTATCCACTTTTGATTATTGTTGTCCACCTATTAGAAAATTTGTCTACTACATTCAAATTTTGTTTAATATTTTGTAAAATTTGTCTACAAAAAGAGAAAAATTCAACACAAATCAAATTCATCATAAATAAAAAATTCATAGTAAATTGATCACTCATTCAAAAAAATTATCAGCAATTACCTCACATTTTCTTTCTCTTTCCTTTTTCTTTTCCTTTCTTTCTCGCCCCTTTCTAGTCTATCTAAAAAAATAGGTAAAAGAAGAAAAAATTAATAGAGGGAGAGAAAGGGAAGAAGAAGAGGAAGAAGATTAACTTTTCTTCTGAATATTCTCCTTTGACAGGCCCAAAAAATGGCTATTTCTTAAATGCAACAGAAAACTCCCTTTTTGTCCACCCATAGCCCTTGAAAACTTCCACCTTGGCGTTAAAAGTGTCGAGACCATAATTAGAGAGGGTTGCTAAGCTGCATGTAAACATAGAAGAACCATGTTGGAATCCTAATTCTTGTGCTCTCCTCTACAACAGCTCCAAGGAAGGAATACTCCAAAAAAAAAAAGAATAGCTTTTCTCCTCTTCCTCCTCGTCAACACTCAATGGATGCTTACAAGGTGACCCAAATTGTGTTCTCTCGGATTCAGGCGTTGGACCCATAGAACGCGACCAAGATCATGGGCCTCTGCCTCATCTAGAACCATGGTGAGAAGGAGATGATCGGGGAAGGCAAGCTCTGAGAGGTCGACGACGAGATTGCGATCGGATCTTTCCTCCTCTTCTTTCATTTTTCTCTCTTTTTCTGTTAAAATTTTCTGAGGTAATAAACTAATTTGACAACACAGGACATGGGCATTATCGATATTCAACCACAGGTCAAGACCCACATGGTCGAGTCAGCGTTCACGGGAGCTAAATACAATATCTGAGGAGTTTTTAGCAGGGTTTTAAACAGTAAGAAGTTTTTGGCGGTTTCATCTTTTCTTGAGAGCCTAAAAGCAATTTTTCCTATAAAAAACACTTCTTAGAAAATTTTAGTACTTGTCTATAAAAATCAAAAAATATTAAAATAAAATATAAATATATCATGACAGAGATTTTATATATAAATAAGTAGCTAAACTTTTGAACATGAGACTTCCTACAACTAAGTCATCTTTTTGCCAGTTCACTGGCTCGTGACAAAGAGTTTGAGCTGGAACAGATGTGGAGAAGAAAATTTAGATAAGATTCATAAAAAAAAAAAAAAGAAGAAAAGGTTAATTAGATTGGGGTGGGGGGGGGGGGGGATCACCAGAGAGAAAAATAAGAGAAGGAAAAAGAGAGTATACGAGTGTGTTTTGGCTTTTATAGTTTGTAGAAGCAAGAAAAATCTAGCCTTTATAAAATTACAGTCTCTTGATTTGTGTTTTTCCTAAAAAAAATCTTTTTTCTAAATGAATAGTCATTAATTAGCTCAATATTATTCATTAATAAAATCACTAGCTGATATCATATAAAAGCACTTTATAATAAGAAAACATCGATTATTAACATGCACACCTTTCGGATAAGGACACAAAATTTTCACTTTTTTCTTCTTTTTAGTTACTTTATTCATACGTATCACTTCACTAGATTTTAATAATCGATGACTAAAACTAAGATATCAGTTGGATGGTTGGGCTCACCCTATTAAGTTGATTGTCTTTTTCATTAGTCATGGCCTTTGAAATGACACTCATAAATGGTTGTAAAGGAAATCACCTAGTGGTTTTAACTAATTCTATAAAAAAATACATATTTTTGGGAGATAGACTATTTGTGTCATTCCAAAAGGATTCGAGGTTGAATTATTCCCACTCAAATAGAACCCTACGACATCCGAATGCAATATCCATTCCGTTGAAATTGATTTACATTATTTAAGTAAATAAAAATCAAAAATCATATATTTTGAATACTTTTTTGTTCATCTATCAAGTAGGCGCAAAATAGACGGCATAAAATAGCATATTGCTTAAATCTATATCTTTGGACATTCAAATTCTCGATCCGATCATTCATCATGATCTAAATACTTAAAATCTCTTACATACACCAATTTTTGTTAAATTTTAAATATTCTGCACTGTTAAACTAACCAGCTCACTATTTCGGCCATCCATTTTGCACATACTTGAAGATGAGTAAAATATTCAAATTACATGATTTTATATTTTTAATTACTTGAAATAATGTAGATCAATTTAAACAGAGTGGATCTTCCATTGGATGTCGTAGGGTTGTATTTGAGTGGGAAGAATTCGGCCTTGAATCCTTCTGTAATGACACAAGTCTATCTCCTATTTTTAGACTCTATTCAAATTATTCCCTTATTGTGGATGAATCTCAAAAATGGCATATATTTAAAATTTTTCCACTTTAGAGATTTCTCCACTATTTCTAGACTCGAGTTAAAATTAGTGTCATTCTCTTTTGAGATTAGAGATATCTCTACTGAGTTAAAAGCACGTAATGCCTTTGCACTATCATTGTCTTCGCATAATTTTTCTTCTTCAATAGCATAGTCACTAGCATGTCACAAAGCAATAATTAATTCTCATCCCATAAAAAAGTTTCCCGTTCCAATTATGAAACCCCCAATAGAAGAGGATAAATCAAAATACAACTTCTTTATCACAACTAGGAGAAAAGAACCACATCGCTCTTATACCAAAATTGAGAGTAAAATAATAGTTGATACTTTGCTAACTCTCATCACATGAAATGGCTTCAAGTTCCAATTATGAACCCTTGAAAAAAGAGGATGAATCAAACTATAACTTACATACCAAATTAGGAGCAAAGGACCATTCACACGACTAAATTTAAAGTAATAGTAGTAGTAATAATAATAAAAGCTTACAAATAATCACTTAAGTTGAAAGGCCTCTCTTTGTTTTGTTTCTGTTCAATGAATACGCTAATTTTAGATAGTAGACTGATGGATCGTTAACATTAAAAAAAAGGAAAAGTTATTTTTAAGTCCTCAAGAAAAGATGAACCCGTTAAAAACTTCTCAGTGTTTAAGAGTTTGCCAAAAAGTCATTTGGTCAAGATTTCCTTTGATGTAGGTTCTTGTCTACTATGTATTTTAGTAATCCTCATATTGCCATTTGTTTTGTCCTTTTGCTTTTTGTCCTTTTCATAGAGCATGACACCCATTTCTTTTGTCCTTTCGTCCATTTAATGTTTACAAATGTTGTCATCAATTTTGAATGCTATAGTGGACAAAAAAATAATTGCTCTATAGAAAGAATGTCCACTTCAATATTTATTATTAACTTTACCAAAATATTTATAAAATTATTTAAATATTTATAAAATGAAATTAAATAAAAGCAAAAATAGTAATTAATGACTTATTTTATAAAATCATTTAACCTTTATTGTTTGTAAAAAAATAAAAGAAAGAGTAATTATGAATATTTATTTATTTATTTTCCATTTATTTGATTGTTTATATTTTATTTTATTAATTTAAAAATGTATACATTATATTAGAATTATTTACTTATTACGTAAAGATGTGGCCTATTAATGACTTGAATCTAAGGCTATTTTGTTTCAATATTCTCTCCACCTTCCCCAAAATTCTGCCCACCTTATCTGAATCATGTTGACCTTCTGTCCATTTTTTTAATATTCTGTTCACTTTCTCGAATATTATGTCCATCTATTATAATATTCTGTCCATATCTAATATTTTATCAAACTTCTTTAATATTCTGTCAACCTACTATAATATTTCTGTCCCTTTTTGACTTTTTATATCTATTTTTACTATTTATGGCCACTTATTTAAAAAGTTGTCTACTATATTCAATTTTTGTCTAACCATACTATAAAATTTGTCTACTATATTCACTTTTTGTCCATTTAAAATGATTTATGTCCATTTGCTGGACAAGTTGTCCTCTATATTTAATTTTTGTCAATTATAATGTGGACTTTGTCTACAAGTATAATAATATTCATCATAAATCACAACATCACAAATAACAAATTCATCACAAAATTGTCACTCTCCTAACAAATCATCAGCAAAATAACCTCAAAATCATAAATTAAATAAAAATTCTTAAGCAAATTACATCAAAATCATGAAATTACCTCAAAATCATCAAATTATAAAAAAGTATCACATAATCTAAATCAAATTACCTCAAAATTTTTAACATACATCAAATTTACTAATACTGAAAATTACAAAATTTCATCAAATTACAAAATTACAAAAAAAATATGTCTGCTTAAATTTCTGTCCACTTGTGATTATTTCTATCTATTTAATAGAAAATTGCTCACTGCGTTCTTTTTTGTCAATCGTACTGTGAACTTTGTGTACAAATAGAATAAAATTCATCACAAATCACAAATTCATTACAAATTTATCACTCATCCTAATAAATCATCAGCAAAATTACCTCAAAATCACAAATTACCTAAACAATTTTGAGCAAAATTACATCAAAAACAACAAATTTCCTCAAAACATCAAATTACAAAAATTATCACGAAATTCAAATCAAATTACCTAAAATTTCAAAATTACATCAAACTCAAAATTACAAAACTGCATCAAATTGCAAAATTATAAAATTACAAAAATATAAATTAGTCTACTTAAATTTATGTGCAATTAAGACGATTTATGTCCATTTGTTGAATAATTTGTCAATTATATTCATTTTTTGTCAACCATAATGTGAAATCTATCTATAAATAGAATAAAATTAATCACAAATTATCACAAATAACAACTTCATCGCGAATTTATCACTCATCCTAACAAATCATCAGCAAAATTACCTTAAAATTACAAATTATCTAAAAATTCATGAGAAAAATTACGTAAAAAACATCAAATTGTCTCGAAATCATCACAAAATCCAATTCAAAAATTGAAAATTTATAAGTTATATCAAATTCTCTCAAAATTATAACAAATTATAAAATTGTAAAAATACAAAGTTTAAATCTGTCTGCTTAATTTTCTATCCACTTTTGATTGTTGTTGTCCATCTATTGGAAAATTTGTCCAATATATTCAAAATTTGTCCACTATTTTGTAAAATTTGTCTACAAATATAAAAAAATCACAACAAATCACAAATTCATAATAAACAAAAAATTCATCGCAAATTTGTCACTCATTCAAAAAAATTGTCAACAAAATTACCTCACACTTTCTTCTCTGTCCTCTCTCTTTCTTTTTTCTTTCCCCTTCTCTCTCCCCCTTTTCAATGTCTAAACAAGAGGTAAAAGAACAAAAATTAATAGAGGGAGAGAAAAGGAAGAAGAAGAGGAAGAAGAACAGCCCTTCTTTTGAATATTCTCCTTTGACAGGCCCAAAAAATAGATATTTCTTAAATGCAGCTGCACTCCCTTTCCGACCGCCCATAGCTCTTGAAAACTCCTACCTTGGCATTAAAAGTGTCGAGGCCATAATTAAAGAGGGTTGATAAGTCGTTTGCAAAATTGAAGAACAATGTTGGAATCCCAATTCTTGTGCTCTCTTGAGCAACAATCGGTGATAGAACAATGATGATCTATCACCGATCAAATAATAGAGAAACACCGAGTCGAAGGCTCGACAGTGAAAGTTTAAGCGGAAGCGTAGAAGATCTATCACTAGCAAGCAATCACCGCACGACCGAGGAACACAAGATTTAACGTGGTTTGGCATTGTGCCTGCATTCACGGGAGAAGGGAGAAATCTTTATTGAAAATAGAGAAGAAAATATAAGAGTTACAAGGAGATCTCTCTCATAACTCTCAATAGTGGAAAACAGAATTTCACTTGAATTTCTGACACACCTTTGAAAGGCCACCCCAAAGGGTTTATATAGGTACCTAGGATGATCCTAATCCAACACGAACTCAAATCAGCATCTCCTCAGAGAAATAAGAAACCCGTATCCAAATCAAAACATGAGACAGATCCGTATTAGAAAACTGCCAAAACCTGAAATCTTCTCCAATTAATATGAGGACAGATCCGTATTAGAAAACTGCCATAACCTGAAATCTTCTCCAATGAATATGAGGCACTCAAAATATTAACAATCTCCACTTTGACACATGTTCATTGAGTCCCTCTATAGAAATTGGTCTTTACTTTATTCGCCTTCCTTTCTCCCCTCTTTTGTGACTTCACATGGCTCCCTCCCAAGAGCGTTCGCCACTTTACCTTTGGAGAACCTTGATGAAGTTCAGAGATGCTCTTAACTTCTCCATCGGGATGGTCTTCGTAATTATATCTGCTAGATTCTTCTTGCTAATCTTTATCAAATCGATCACCTTATCATCCACGACCCTCTGACGTATCTTGTGATACCTCACATCAATTTTCTTCGTCTGCTTGTGATACTTGTGATCCTTAGCGAGATGAATCACACTCTGGCTGTCCAATGAACCCGAACTGAATCCTGTATGATACTAAATGTCTCAACCAATCTTCTCAACCATAAGGCTTCCTTTGACACCTCAACTGCAACAATGTACTCAGC
This sequence comes from Agave tequilana, assembly GCA_038442645.1. Taxonomy (NCBI): domain Eukaryota; kingdom Viridiplantae; phylum Streptophyta; class Magnoliopsida; order Asparagales; family Asparagaceae; genus Agave; species Agave tequilana. The sequence goes on along the minus strand of JAVJIF010011850.1, from coordinate 33,186 downwards.
CTCTGTCGAGAAAAAGCAATTGTCTCTTGCAACTCTGCCTTCCAACTGATGACGCACTCAGCTATTTTGAACACAAAACTGTCGTAGATCTTCACTGATGAAGATCTCCTGCATAATCTGCATCAACATAATCTTGTAATAACCTAGTCTTTCCCGTTTCTAATCTTTGAAACACCAAGCTTAGTCTCGTAGTCCCCCACAGATATCGTAACACCTACTTCACTGCTTTCTAATGTTGCTTTCTTGAATTTAATATAAACTGACTTACTGTAATAACTGCATAGGCTAAGCCAGGCCTAGTGCAGACCATAGCATACATGAGTGATCTTACCGCACTAGCATATGCTATTCGAGACATCTCTTCCTCCTCTTTCGGTGATTGTGGACACGACTTGGAGGATAATTTGAGGTGACCTACCAAAGGAGTGGTGACTGGTCTTCCTTCTGCCATGTTGAATCTCTCCAACATCTCGAGAACATAGTTCTCCTAGGATAGCCAAAGTGTGCCTGAGCCTCTATATCAAGTGAACTCCATACCTAAGATCTTCTTGGCCTCTTCCAAATCCTTCATGTCAAATTCCTTCTTGAGCTGAGCTTTAAGCTTCTGAACATGTGTTTTATTTTTCACAGCAATCAATATATCATCCACATGTAACAGTAAATATGTCGGAGCATCATTCTGCATAAAATAGATACAACTATCATACTCATGTTAGTTGTATCTGGCCTTGATCATGAAAGAGTCAAACCATTTGTACCACTGCCTGGGAGACTACTTAAGTCCATCGAGGAACTTCTTTAGAAACACACCTTGTTTTCTTTACCTTCTGGAATATAACCTTCAGGTTATTTCATGTATATCCTCTCCTCCAGCTCATCGTGCAGAGACACTGTTTTGATGTCCGTCTACTTCAACTCTAGATCAAACTGAGCAACTATCGTCAATAACACCTGAATAGATGAATGCTTGACTACAGAAGAAAAAAATCTCATTGTAGTCAATAACCCTCCTTCTGAGCATATCCTTTGGCAACAAACCTTGCCTTGTATTGCTCATTGTCCTTCTTGCGAAAGAATCATCTGTAACCTATTGCCTTGGAGTCCTTTGGAAGATCGACTAATGTCTATGTTTGGTTTCTATCCAAAGACTCCATCTCTTGCTCTATAATTGTAATTCACTTGATATGGTCATCTGCCTCGATTGCTTCCTGATCGGAGGAAAATCGCGCATGAAAAGTGTATATTTTGAGATCAAGATTTAAAGTGTGTGTGCTTTGGCTTCCTCGATACTTCCGTTATAGCATAGAGAATAAAACGAGTCGAATCCACAAGGACGAGAGGCGATAAAAATTTTACCGGTATGTTCACGTGTATGCTAAGTGTTCTTCAATGTTTGAAAGAATGAAAAGAAAAGAGAACAAAGAATGAAAAGAGAAGAGTACGGTGAAACACGAAGAAGTGGGAACATAGAAGATAAGATATTTGTGATTTTTGATATATTTTTAAAACGAAGTAAAAAAAGAAAGAAAACCCATGGCTACTAACTACTAATGGCTCCACTAACTATGCTAACCTATAGTGATAGTTGCCTCACATGTATCCTTGGCCATCACTAGTCCTTGGTTCAAGAGCGTTTTAAAGCATGACCCATAATATAACTTTCACATCCAAACTTAATAAACAAGTGCAAGCTACACTTAAACCATCAAAACTAAATAAGAGTAAGTATGGAGTAAAATAATGTAAGCTTGTTAGAGAGTCAAGATGTTAGAGTGTTAGAATTCATCATCATGAGCCATCAATGGTTCTTGCAAGAGCAAAGCCAAGTAGAGACTATTAGATTCATGTGGATTATCAAGTAAGAAGTTAACAAGTTAGTGGTTAGTAGTTAGTTGCTATGAGAGAAAATTAGCTAAACATATAAAAGGAGTTAGAGAGAAAAAAACAAAGAGAGGTAAAGAGACAACCTTTCATAGATTGTCACTTTCTATTACAAGCACTCTTACTTTCCAACCATGTACCACTTTCTCTCCTATTATAAGATCTACAAGAAATGAAAAATACAAAAGGAGAAAGAAGAAGAACAACTAACCTAAACTACCCTAAACTATAACATGAAGAAAAAAATTACCCTAACTCTCTAGATATCTCCCAATACAGAACACAAAGGGGGTATTTATAGGCACCAGGAGAACAGAGGTCGGGGGGCAAACCCTTGCCCGAAGTACTGGCACAACGACACCAGTACAACTGTGAAAACGCGGCCAAAACTGTGTTTCCGCAGCTGTACTAGGGCAGCGCGCGTAGCGCCGCCTACTGCGTGCTGCCCGCTTGTCCCCCTGTCGGCTGCATGTCCTAGTTTCTGGATTTAGGCCCTCAGTTTTGATGAAACCACCCTCCAAAGTCAATGGCTATCTTTCTAGGCTTTTGATCACCAATTAAATTGTGATTTTGGGTCTTCTTCTTCATTTCATGCCATGGACCTAGAAACATATAAGAGAGGTGTTATTAATAGAATTTAATATTAAATAAATGTGAAGATGTGGTATGAAATATGCAATTTTAGAGACTAATCACTTCCCTATAACTGTCAGGTTCTCCTGTTTCTATTACTAATGCGAAAGAGACATGATCATTATCCCAGCCATATCTTGTTGGTGGGACTAAAATCCTAATTGACTTCCTCAACGGTCTAGGTTGCTCTTGAGTAGCTTTCTGGTTGTCTCCATATGGATCTGAAGAGTCCTCTTCTAACCGTTCAGGCCTTTTAAGGCTCTTTGAGAACTCAACTTCTTTTTCCTGAGTGTCTACCAAACTGTCTGGAAGCTCCATCTTGTGCTTTATCTTTCATCTCTGACTTTTCCCGCAACCTTGATTTTTCATCAAAGACTACATCTCTGTTGGTAAAGGCGCTCCTTTTCTCAGAATCTAAAGTCTGAAATCTTTGACTCCTTTGATGAACCTGATGAAGATATACTTCTTAGACTTGGACCCCAGTTTATTCCTTTTCTGACTATCAACCAAACTATATGTCGGGCAATCGAAAATTCGTAAGGTTGGATAGTCCACAAATACTTCTCGCTATATCTCCTCTGGGATCTGAAGATCAATAGTTGTTGATGGTGACATGTTTATCAGATAACTCGCATGATTCACCGCCTTTGCTCAAAATCTTTCTGACATGTAGTCTGTAATCTGATACTGTGGGCACGCTCTGTAAGTATCCGATTCATACGCTCTACTACTCTATTTTATTCGGTCGTTCTGGAATACTTAACTGGTGTTTGGTGCCCTGGCGTGCTAAGTAGTCTTTGAATTCTTTAGAAGTGTACTCGTCTCTATTATCAAATCTCAAGACTTTCACCTTTTGCTCTGTCTAATTTCCACCACAGTTTTTCACTCCTTGAATTTCTAAAATACTTTTGATTTCTGTTTCAAGAAGTATACCCAAACTTTCCTTGAAAAATAATCTATGAAAGTAACATAATACCTAGCACCTCCAATGGATGCTACTGGCGAAGGCCTTCACACATCCGCGTGTATGGGATCTAGCAAGCCCTTTATTTTGTACTGAGATGTATATAAAGCTACTCTACGTTACCTACCCACGATGCAAAATTTACAAAGATCAAATTGAAAGTACACCTAGAGGGGGGGTGAATAGGTGTACAGCTAATTTATGAACAATAATGCAGAAATTTAAAACTAATTGCAACACACTTAGTGTAACCAACGAGTGTAGCCGAATTCCCGGTGAAGGGCTCTGGACTAACTCCTCTTGATTCCTCTGAATAAGAGTTGAGGTGCTATATGAAGCTCTCGTGGTTAAACACAAGTGAGGCACACACAAACAGCACAAGCATGTATATGATATGACAATATGAATCAATGCACAAAGTAAGAGAGAGAGAGAGAGAGTTAGAGAAAGTGGATAAATCGCAAACACACGGATATGTATCGAGGTTCGAGCACACAGCTCTACGTCCCCGCCTTCACACAGAAGGATTTTCACTAACTCGTCCACAAAGGACTTCCCACACAGGGAACCTCCACTGAGGATTTGGGGCAATACAATAACCGAGAGTATACAACTCCTCTTTCAAATATAACACAACCTCTACACTTAGAGCCTGGGTATAAAGCCACTCAAACACAATCACCTCACACTTGAGGGATTCCAACACAATCTCCACCTCTCATTAGAGGGAACCAAACAACACTTCCACAATCACCTCTATACAAGAGGGATACCTACTCAATCACCTCTCACTAGAGGGATATCACAAAGATGGAAGGTTTACAACTTGGTGATCTACCTCAACCATAAACCAATCTTTTCCCACAAAACAAAGATCCTAATAGATAGGATAGAATGATAAGCTCAAGTGTGAGAAAACAAAGTGTTTTGAACAAAGAAAATCACTTGAGAAAATCTCCAAATAGATATAGAATTTTTAGACCAAAAACTAATTCCCAAAAGACTATTTTCTTTGAATTATCAAACACTTTAAAAACAAATGAAGATTGATCTTTTAAACCCAAAAACCCTTTTGAAAAACTTGCTCTTAAAATACTTGAAAAGATCTAAAATTTTGCATTTGAAAACTTATTAAGAAACAACTCAAATGGGGGGATATTTATACCCCATTTGGAATCTACCTGTTGGCAGTAGAAAAGGCCCAGATTGGCCATCCGATCGACCGGCCGGTCGACCGACCAACGGTCAAAAAATCGACCGTTGAGCCCTCCGGTCGACCGCCCGGTTGACCGTGCCAGATCCAGAGAGCAACGGCTCTCTGGCCGGTCGACCGAGTTTGTTTACAGAGAGCAGTGCTCTCTGCCCGGTCGACCGACCCGGTCGACCGGAGGCTTTCCAGAGAGCAGAGCTCTCTGGTGGTCGACCGACCTCCCAGCTTGGCTGCGTGCACATTCTGTGCATGTCGGTCGACCGGCCCGGTTGACCGCTCACTGCTACGATCGACCAGCCCGGTCGACTGGCAGTCATCCAGCCTGGCAACTATGGGACTAAAAAACTAGTCTTTTTATTATCAAATAAATCCCATAAAATTCTTAAAATTCTACAAAAATAGGTTCTTGTTATATCTTTTAAATCCAAACATGTTTGAATAAAAATCAAAGCATATTACAAACATTTTGAACCATTTTTGTGACTTACAAATTTTGCCGAAAACCAAAATCCGTATTTTCCAAAACTTAGATTTTTTTTTGAAATGGAAATCCATCCGATTTTTTCGAAACACATATAAATACAAAAACAAGATATTTAAACAACTTTGAAGCATATGGTATATGGATAGAATCCAATATACATGAACGAGATATATATCAATGTTTTTGACATTAAATCTGAAAATAAGTTTTGTTTAAATACAAAACCCAAATACATGAATAGGTTATCAAAATAAGCTTTTCTAAGAATATGAAGCATACATGTATATAGATCAAATCTAATATACATTAACTATGTAAACTTGTTTTGATTCAATTCTATTCATGAAAACTAAGATCGGTTAAACCGAACACCAAAACCAATAAACATGAAACTTAAAACAAGTGTGTGTGTTGTGAACTTGAGCATATCACATTATCTAATCTTTAACAATGGATCTAAACTAACTATTCTAAAATAAATCGAGGTCTTCTTGTAGAGCGCTGTCTCCAAGTCGACTCGATCCAAACGCGATTCCCCAAGCTTGACTCCAACGAGTGCTAGATGTGAACTTTGACGCTCGAGCTCTTGAATCACCATGTGAAAGCTCCAAAATACCTTTGTTGAAGCTAATCACCTACTAATATCTTGGTTAAATATCTGAAACTAAATATCACAAGATTATTAGTAAAGTATAACTACATGAGTTAATCATCATCAAAATTAGAGTGGAAGGCCTCTGGGCCAACACAAATTTGCAATATTTGATACCTAATAGAGCACTCCTTTTGTGCAGGACTTGAAGACCTCGCTCGCTCATGTGTCCAAGACACATGTGGCAAAGTCTTGTATTATCCTCTTTCTCTATTGCTGCTGAAGCATCAGTAATAATAATGCTTCCTATCAACTTGTACAAATTTGTTATCCGTTCTCCTTTGAGAATCATCATGGAGCCTCTAGTAACTTTGATTCCTCTATCTGCACCAGAAAACTTGTACCCTTGAGCTTTTACAGCTCCCAATGAGAGAAGATTCTTTTTTAAATTCGAAATGTGTCGAATGTTCATGAGGACTCGAACCTGTCCATCAAATATCCTCATACGGATGTTTTTTATGCCAATAGTCTTACACACATTATTGTTTCCCATCAAGAAAGCCTCCATCATAAGGCTTGTAAGTACTGAACCACTCCCTTTTTGGGCACATGGGTACATGCACCCCGAATCAAGTAACCAACCATCTGAGTATTTACCTTTTCCTGACTCAGCCGTCAAGACATCACATGAATCCTTATCTACTTTTTTGACAATCCCAGCTTGATCTGATTTTTCACTGGTACTACCCGTCAGAATCTTTGTCGCCTTTCCTCTTCATTATCTCCTTATATTTCATACAATTTTTCTTGATATGCCCTGGTTTCTTGCAAAAATAGAAAGAGAAACTGCTAGAATCCTTTGGATCCCTTGTGGGTCCTCTACTCTTATAATACCCCAATCTCGAGGGTACGGGGACGCTACGGTGACGTACATACGCAGGGCAGAAATACCCTTACATATGTAAGCTAAGCCTCAGTGTTGGCCCAGAGGCCTTCCTCTCTAGTTTTGATGATGATTAACTCATGTAGTTATGTGTACTAATAATCTTGTGATTTTAGTTTCAGATCATTAATCAAGTTATTAGTAGGTGATTAGCTTCAACAAGATGATTTGGAAGCTTTCACATGTTGATTCAAGAGCCCGAGCATCAAAGATCATATATAGCATTTGCTCGGTGGATCAAGGAGTTTTGGATCGAGTCGGCTTGGAGATTGCGCTCTACAAGAAGACATCGGTACCATAGTTTAGTTTTATGTTTAGATCCAAATTGTAAAGATTAGAATAGTATGATATGCTCAAGTTTACAACACACACGTTTCATATTTTGAATATTGGTTTTCGGTTTTTCCGTTTTTGGTTTAACCGATCTTGGTTTGCATGAATAGATAGATTCAAAACAAGTTTACATGGTTTAATGTATATAAGATTTGTTCTATATACATGCATGCTTCAACTTTTTAGACAAACTTAGTTTTGACTCACTTATTCATGTGTTTTATGTTTGGTATTTTTAACAAAACATATTTTGGAATTAAAGTCAAAAACATGGATATATATATGTTTCATGTATATAGGATTATATCCATGTACATCATGCCTAAATGTTGTTTAATATCATGTTTTTGTATTTGGATGAGTTTTGGACAACACGTATTTTCTATTCAAAAATCCAAGTTGTTAGAAAATAAAGTTTTTGGTTTTTGGCAAAATATCTATAACACAAAAATAGTTCAAAATGTTTGAGATTTGTGTTAAACATTTTAACACAAGTTTGTATTTCAATATAAAATGAGAAAACTATTTTTGTGGAATTTTGGAGATTTTATGGGAATTTTTCAAGTCTTAAAAAACCCAGTTTTTCCCTGATCTGCAGCTGCCAGGCTAGGCCGGTCGACCGTAGCGGTCGACCGACGTGCACGGATACGTGCACGCTGGCTGCCCCTTTAGCCGGTCGACCGCACGGTCGACCGACTGAGAGCAGGTTTGCTCTCTGTTTGTTTCGGTCGACCGGACGGTCGACCGCCCAGAGAGCCGTTGCTCTCTGGTTCTGGGGACGGTCGACCGGTAGCTGCCAACGGTCAAAAATTGACCGTTGGACGGTCGACCGGACGGTCGACCGGCCGTTCATTTTTGACAGTTTCTGCTGCCAACGGCTATATTTTTCTGGGGGCTATAAATACCCCATTAATGGCCAGTTTTCTCTAAGATTTTTTTGTGCGAATTTTTCCTGACTCTCTAGTGTTTTCACAGCAATCAGAAGAAGTTTTTGGGCTTTAAATTGAACAATCTTTTTGGTGTTTTTGCTAGGTTTGGAAGATCAAAGAAAAGGGTTTTTGGAAAAGATTTTGATTCAACTTCTATATCTTGGTTTCAGTTTTTCCCAAGGATTTTCTTTGTGATTTTGATTTCCATTCCATTGTTTCTCCACACTTGAGCTACATCTACTTTCTTATTCTATAGGATCTTTGTGTGGGAGAAAGAGATTGTTTGTGGTTGTTTGTTAGACCACCAAGTTATAAACCCAATCTTTGCTTGGCTTTGTGCCTTTGGGTTGTATCCCTTAAGTTGTGAGGTGATCCTTGTGTTGCTTTGTGCTAATCCCTCAAGTTGTGAGGTGATAGTTTGTTGGCTTGGAGTTGTGCCTCAAGGAGGAGGTTGTGTTTGTAAGGAGAGGAGTTGGGTACTCCTTGTAATTATTATTGCCCCAAATCCTCGGTGGAGGTTCCCTTTGTGGGAGTCTTTGTGGACAAGCTAGTAGACTTAAAATCCTTCTGGGTGAAGGCGGGGATGTAGAGCTGGGTGCTCGAACCTCGAAACATATCTTGTTGTTTGTGCTTGATCCCTTGGCTCTAACTCTCTCTCTTTACTTTGTGCCTTGCATCTATTCATATTGTTCATTCATAATTATTTGCTTGGCTTGTTTGAGTGTGCATCTCTTGTTAATTGCAATTAGTTTTTAAATTCCGCATCAAGTTCATTAGATTAGCATAATCACCTATTCACCCCCCTCTAGGTGATTTTCAATTGTTATCAGAGCCTCCGCTCCTGATATTTAGGTTTAACCACCTAGGAGTGAGATCTTGGTTTGCTAATCTTCATTTGCATTGTTCATTTGCACACATTTAGTTTGGAGTATGTTGACGTCTCCCGAGCTACCAAGGATTGTCAACAAGTTGAGGAGATCTAGGAGAGACATGTCTGACGAGCATTGCCTCATGGTCCAAGGGAAAGACTCCCTTGAGGTACATTCGGATTCTCCACTAGATGATAGCTCTAGTTCATATTGCCATGGATGTTTTGAAGTTCAAACTTTAAATGTAGAACTTGCATCTAAACTTGAAAATTTTGTGGAAAAACATGATTCTTTGAAAAAGAAGCATTTTGAATTAAAAGAAGAAATGAAGGATTTATGTTCAACTTTTGAATCGGTTTTGCAAGAGAAGGAAGAGATTACTAGTGAACGTGACTCACTAAGATCTCAACTAGACCTTACCCTAAAAGAGATTGATGTTTTAAAAGGCAAAAATGATTGTGATGATGTTGTGAAAAACAATGAGGTTTTATCTTCAAAATTGAATTTTGTTTTAAAAGATAACATTGTTTTGAAAAATGAAATTGATTTCATTACAAGAGAATTGGATTTAGTTTTAAAGAAAAATGAATCTTTGAAAATTGATATTGATTCTCATGTGTGCCATACTAGTGTAGCTTCTTCTTCTAGCACATCTTTTACATGCTCCACTTTATCTTCAACTATTGAAAATGATATAAATGTTTTGAAGAAAAGTGTAGATTGTTTGGGCTCCACTTTGAGCCAATGTACTTCAAATCATACACGCTCGGAAACCTTGGTTCGTAAGAAACAAGGTCCATTTTTACATGTACACCCTCCACGGTCTACACATGCTTCCCACGGTCACCACCATTACATATATGCTCATGTGTACACTTGTACACATTGTGATCGAAAAGGCCACCTTACTAGATTTTGCTATGATCGTTTACATATTGAAAATTTAGCAAATAATCTTGTTTGGGTTAGGAAAGATACTAACCCCTATGGACCCAAAGAAAATGGGTACCAAAGACCACCCCTAAAATATTTGATGTAGGTGTGGGCTCTCGCATCACGTGAGAGTAGCGGTGTCTTGAAGTGGATGCGTTCCGTACTTAAAGAAAACAATTTGGATGCATCACTTTCAAGGGAAGTTTGGTGGAGGAGGACCACCATTGGTTTGGAGAACTAGAGAGGTGCCTTCATCGGTTTTGGTATCGATCTCTAACTCCCGTTTTTATTTACATGCTTTCACATCATTGATTTATAGCATGTCATGTTTTAAAGCTCATTATGATTGTGCGTTGTGATTTAGATTAGTGATATACATGTTTAGTTATTTGAGACACCCATGGACCTATCTTTGTGTTCTCACTTTATTTTTAAACTAATATGTATGCCCTAGATCTAATGCACATGCTTACACATGATGATCATATATGTTTATGATTCTGGTTCTGATATCTCATGTTTTTGATGTTTAGAGTTTATTATGTTAAATGCCATGATTCTTAGATCATTGACATGCATGTATAGCTTTTGAGATCACCCATGTTTATATGGACTCATATGTTGTGTTCTCACCATTTGTTTAGCTATTATGTTTATCATGATTCTAATAGCATGTGGATTTACATAATGATCATGTTTATGATTTTCATGTTGATTTATATCCCGTTTTATGCTTAATGATTTAATTACTTGTTTAGATGTTAGTTTTCATTAAGACTAGAATTTATACTTGTATATGTAGTGGGACACAAATAAATCTTTATATATGTTTGTGCTTGGATGCTTATTTGTACCCATTAAATGTGCTAGTATAGCCTAGTTTTGATGATTCATGCATTCTAACTTGTATTCCTCATCTTGAATATGTTTCTATGATCATGTGTTTTAACTTCATGTATATGTCTATCTTGTCCAAACTATTGATTATACATGTACATCCTTGAGCCACGTGCCTTCATGCATATACTTTTGTGGACCATTATGTTTAGGATATGTATGTATACTTTAGTTTGTACATGACATACATATACCGTGAAGTTTAAATCGTTTTGATGATTTTCATGTTTTTAGGTAATCTCAATTGGTAATGAAAATCTAGTTTTTCATGTTTTCATGTTTTTAAGGAATTTCAATTGAGCTTAATTGAATATTTTCATGTTGATATGTGTCACATAACACTTGTTCACTCACTTTATTAGGTCTCTCATGACTTTGTTTTCATGAGTATGATATGGGCTTTATGGATTTTGAGTGTTTAGTGATCATGTGATTTACATGTGTTTCATGAAAAACAATTTTGTTTTATTCCTTACTTGAAGGATTTCGTACTAGTTAACAAGATTTCCCATTTAACTAGTTCGTATTCTTCTTATGGTAGAGATTTTCAAACGTACTCTATTTTCAAACCTATTTTTGAAAACCCCTACCTTAATGGGAGGTTGGATGGGAGATCATGCTCATGTATGCATTATAGTGAAAATTATTTTAAACTTGAACATGGTTGGGTGGTAGTTATATGATGTATACACTTGATCATTATTGTTGTTTCAATTGGTATCATTGGACTCTTTCAATTGGTATCAATTTTGACCTTTCTTGTATACTCATATATGTTTGTATGTATGTATGCTTTTATTTAAAGAATATCAATTTCAATTGGTATCTATTTTTCATACATATATGTTTTATTTGTGCTTATTATATCCCTATATCTTTAAGCACAAAATCTTGTTTATGCTAGTGCTTGAGCTTCAATTTTGTTTCAATTGATTAGTTTTCAATTGCTTTTCAATTGGTTCAATTTTCAATTGGTATCTTATTTCAAGCCTATGCATGTGTTTTGTTGGTAATTCATAAAGAGGGAGAAAACTTGTATTTCATCTTTCAATTGGTATTTATTTTCCACTCCCATACTTTATGATTGAAAATTTAAATTTGGTATCATATGTTCAAAATGAAAAATATTTACAATTGGTATCAAAATTTTTGTTTAGACATTCAAAATTTATTATGTTTAATTTCAATTGGTATCAAGATTTTCATTTGTTTCGCTTAAAATTGGTATCAATATTTTTTTGTTTGTTTCCTTTCAATTGGTATCAAGATGCTATTCTTTGACAAATTTTCACTTGATATCTTAATTGATAGTCACCCCTATTTGGTTTTGTTTTTGTTTTAGACAAAGGGGGAGAACATTGTCTTTATTAACCCTTTTGTTGATTCATGGTTTCGAACAAAAAGGGGGAGAAAAATTTATTGATTAGGTTTTGCTTTTACCCCTTATTGATGAGTGTTTCTTTGTATTAAAAAGGGGGAGAAGATTTTGTTTTGTTTTGGTTTTTACCCCCTTCTTGATGATTGACAAAAAGGGGGAGAAAGATTTTGAGTTTGATATATGCATATTTATGTTTTGCATAGGATATATGCATGTTTATATTTTGCATATATTAAGTTTAATTTAGTTTAATTTTAATTGGTATCTAGAGCATGTTTTGTTTTTAAACATTTCATTGGTATCTAGAACCATTTATTGTTTATGCATGATTATGCATTGTCATTCATTGCATATTTATGTTTATTTGTTTTATGCATGAGTTAAGGGGGAGCTTCTTTGAAGCTTAACTTTGATCCATGCATATATAACTCCATGAGTTTTGTCATCATCAAAAAGGGGGAGATTGTTGGCCCAGAGGTCTTCCTCTCTAGTTTTGATGATGATTAACTCATGTAGTTATGTGTACTAATAATCTTGTGATTTTAGTTTCAGATTATTAATCAAGTTATTAGTAGGTGATTAGCTTCAACAAGATGATTTGGAAGCTTTCACATGTTGAATCAAGAGCCCGAGCGTCAAAGATCATATATAGCAATTGCTCGGTGGATCAAGGAGTTTTAGATCGAGTCGGCTTGGAGATTGCGCTCTACAAGAAGACATCGGTACCATAGTTTAGTTTTATGTTTAGATCCAAATTGTAAAGATTAGAATAGTATGATATGCTCAAGTTCACAACACACACGTTTCATGTTTTGAATATTGGTTTTCGATTTTTTCGTTTTTGGTTTAACCGATCTTGGTTTGCATGAATAGATAGATTCAAAACAAGTTTACATGGTTTAATGTATATAAGATTTGTTCTATATACATGCATGCTTCAACTTCCTAGACAAACTTAGTTTTGACTCACTTATTCATGTGTTTTATGTTTGATATTTTTAACAAAACATATTTTGGAATTAAAGTCAAAAACATGGATATATATATGTTTCATGTATATAGGATTATATCCATATACATCATGCCTAAATGTTGTTTAATATCATGTTTTTGTATTTGGATGAGTTTTGGACAACACGTATTTTCTATTCAAAATCTAAGTTGTTAGAAAATACAGTTTTTGGATTTTGGCAAAATATCTATAACACAAAAATAGTTTAAAATGTTTGAGATTTGTGTTAAACATTTTAACACAAGTTTGTATTTCAATATAAAATGAGAAAACTATTTTTGTGGAATTTTGGAGATTTTATGGGAATTTTTAAAGTCTTTAAAAACCCAGTTTTTCCCTGATCTGCAGCTGCCAGGCTAGGCCGGTCGACCGTAGCGGTCGACCGACGTGCACGGATACGTGCACGCTGGCTGCCCCTTTAGCCGGTCGACCGCACGGTCGACCGACTGAGAGCAGGTTGTTCTCTGTTTGTTTCGGTCGATCGGACGGTCGACCGCCCAGAGAGCTGTTGCTCTCTGGTTCTGGGGACGGTCGACCGCACGGTCGACCGGTAGCTGCCAATGGTCAAAAATTGACCGTTGGGCGGTCGACCGGACGGTCGACCGGCCGTTCATTTTTGGCAGTTTCTGCTGCCAACGGCTATATTTTTCTGGGGGCTATAAATACCCCATTAATGGCCAGTTTTCTCTAAGATTTTTTTGTGCGAATTTTTCCTGACTCTCTAGTGTTTTCACAGCAATCAAAAGAAGTTTTTAGGCTTTAAATTGAACAATCTTTTTGGTGTTTTTGCTAGGGTTTGGAAGATCAAAGAAAAGGGTTTTTGGGAAAAGATTTTGATTCAACTTCTATATCTTGGTTTCAGTTTTTTCCAAGGATTTTCTTTGTGATTTTGATTTCCATTCCATTGGTTTTCTCCACACTTGAGCTACATCTACTTTCTTATTCTATAGGATCTTTGTGTGTGAGAAAGAGATTGTTTGTGCTTGTTTGTTAGACCACCAAGTTATAAACCCAATCTTTGCTTGGCTTTGTGCCTTTGGGTTGTATCCCTCAAGTTGTGAGGTGATCCTTGTGTTGCTTTGTGCTAATCCCTCAAGTTGTGAGGTGATAGTTTGTTGGCTTGGAGTTGTGCCTCAAGGAGGAGGTTGTGTTTGTAAGGAGAGGAGTTGGGTACTCCTTGTAATTGTTATTGCCCCAAATCCTCGGTGGAGGTTCCCTTTGTGGGAGTCCTTTGTGGACAAGCTAGTGGACTTAAAATCCTTCTGGGTGAAGGCGGGGATGTAGAGCTGGGTGCTCGAACCTTGAAACATATCTTGTTGTTTGCGCTTGATCCCTTGGCTCTTACTCTCTCTCTCTTTACTTTGTGCCTTGCATCTATTCATATTGTTCATTCATAATTATTTGCTTGGCTTGTTTGAGTGTGCATCTCTTGTTAATTGCAATTAGTTTTTAAATTCCGCATCAAGTTCATTAGATTAGCATAATCACCTATTCACCCCCCTCTAGGTGATTTTCACTCAGTACAGGGAATAAATACAATATACACAATAATTTTAGCATTAAATAAGTACAAGAATATCTGCAGAAAGAGGTCAATGATCATGATAGATATGAAAATATGGATAAATAAGGAAATGAAGAGTAGATAATAAAGATACCTATGAATAGTATATGTGAGGAGTCTCCTATGTGTACCCCGTGAAATAACTGGTACTATGATATCTCAAATCTCCAATCTGGGCACGCAAACCCGGGGTCGTCAGAAAGCGACCTAGTGAGTTGTAAAATGAAGGAAGCAGTAATATATACTATAGTAATACAATCACGATCATAATATATAATACATGTTTAAATACTAGTGATACAATATAATAATAATAACAATCAGGAGAAATATACAAGTGTCATATTTTAATATCATCAATAACTAGCATGTTATAACAATGTCATTACCATAATAGTATCCTATTTTATATCATTACTTTCAGTTTATATGTCCGAGCTGTGCTACCAAAATAATAGGTAAGTTACTTTGTGGATTATTTTACTACAGTCAAATAGAATTATACCATTTATAAGTAATTCTCAATATATGTGTGATATGATATAATATTAAGTGTTCCTAATTGCATCGGTGTGCATAAGCAACATGTAGCAAGTTTAGTTACTTTATATTTCTTATTTAATCTAATAAATACAGTAACATAGTGGTGACGTGATGAATATGAACATGCAGATATGAAGTATGCAGAATAATCATTCTACAGTGATGCGATTATGCGATAACAGTGTCTACAGAGTATACATGAACATAATACATGGAATGCAAAATATATGTATACAAGAATAGCGTGTTACCACATGAAGTGTAACAAGTATCAGAAAGTGTAACAAGTTATATAGGTAACATGATAGTGGATAAAATATCAGGAATAATGACAAGTACAAGTGAACAGTAATATATGTGTATCGGGCAAATTATATTATCTATACAATAATAATAATCAATAATGCCTAGTATTTTAATCAATCTCTTCTAGTATCCCATACTACCGCAGTTCATACCAGAGCCCACACTCCGGACGAACTCATTCAAACATGACATCAGTACCATGATCCGAACGAGAGAGTGACCAAATAACAAGCATTCCTGACGTCACTATTATTTATACCATTTTATTATGTTAATTGGAAACCAATGGTCAATGAGCTCTAATCGAGTAGGTGTATCCCGTACATACCCGGAATCACGACCTTACCAAGACTCCATGGCTGCTGAGACCAGGGCCAACTCGCTAGGGTGAAATAAGTAACGGGAAACAGAAGCTCATCAAGCCATAACAGACGGTAGCCAACACTATCACGTCCCCTACAGTGGGACGATAATGGATCCAGACATCCACCCGATAAGATCTAATCAACCGTCAAGCCTCTCCCATCCCATATTATATTTATTATATTTCAATTACATAGTATATCAGGAAGAATAATAGTGCATAATACATGTAACACGAGAACTAGACGTGAGCTATGTTGATATCATTAAATACGATAACGAGAAACGGGAAATAGAAAACATGAGATGTGAGATTTAAGAGGTAGCCCCCACCACACATCGGATATCATTAGCTAACATGTTCAGTAACATTATGTATCAATATCAGTAATGGGAAAACATGCATGCAACGGGAACACAAGAATTTTCATGTAATAATATTCCATGTCACAGGTGTAGTAATCCATGCAACGAGTATACATAAATAATACACATATATACAGGTGAATCAATGTAACAGTGATATAGTGGTACATGAACATGAAATATTAATGTCCCGTGTAACAGTATCAGTGTAACAATGATACAGGGACATGAAATGAGAGTGTCCGATATAACATGTATTTACATGAAATACAGTATCTGGTGTACGAGGATGTCTGTGTAACAATAATAAGGTATATGTAATAATGGTGTCCACAATTATAACAACACATACTTGTATAGTATTTAACGTATCAGTGGTTTGGTCACAGTAACAGTGTCGGTGATCTTGTGATACATGCAAGGTGATTATATATAACTTGAATATGTGTCTAAATATTAAGATATCTGTAATCTTATCAAAAAAATTATTTACCAATCTATCTTTTCAACTCATCACAACCTTTTAATAATTATTAATTTATTAATAATCTAATAACCATTAAACTAATAGCTTTATCAATAATGCAAAAGTCAATTATTATCAGTAAATAACTATTTCATCTGTATTTTATATTAAATCAATAATCACGATTAAATATTATCATATTGAATATGTTAAATAATCACATATATTATCGTTATTTACTATTTATATAACTTGTAAATTTCAATTTTACCGATAATCACGATTTATTAAGTAAAGCAATCAATTCATTTTATTAAACATGATAAATAATAATTTATAAAAGAAAAACACTTATATAGCTATTATAAGAATGTAGCTCGTCTTTCGATGATCGCAACGGTTTCAAAATCGTCCAATTCGGAGTCCGAATGCTCCAGATATAGTCCAAACACTAAAAACCATATAAATGGGGGCAATTATGTAATAAGAAGGGTTTAAAATGCAATCATTATAAATATTCAAGGGGTTTTCTACAAATTTACTTTTCTCTTTACTGGATGCAGATTTAGTCCCCAAATGGATCGGGTTTGGATATAATAACCCAAACCCATAACTTAAGTGAATGAGTTATTGGGTAAATGGTTTATGGGATTTATGGGTTTATAGGGTTATTGGGTTCATACCCAATAAGAGAGAGTAACGGGGGAGGAACAGGGGCAGCACCCTCTTGTCGGGGGCTGCGGCCGGCGGGTCGCGCCTGGCTGTAAAATTCAAGTATTTTGGAATGGTCTGAAAATTTTACCAAAAATCAAGAAAAATATTTGAAGACCAATGGTGAAATTCGTTTGAAGAAATACTGTGTAGATTTTTAATTAAAAATCCCGGAATCAGAAATTTACCGACTCCGAAAGAATTTTCATAAATTTATAAAAATCTTAGAAAAAGAATATGAGTAGGAATTATGATTCTAATCAATAAAGTCTAAAGGACTTTCTAGAAATTCCTAATAGTTTGGAAGATAAAAATTTGGAAAGCGGTCAGCGGTACTGGCCGACACCGGTTTTGAAGAAATTCATTTTAATTTCAGAAAATTTCAGAAAATCACATAAAATCTAAAATATTAGAAAATGATATTTGAAATTAAAATTGGTCAAATACGGAAGGTAAATCGGAAGATACGGTCAAAGGGCTGAATACGTAACTAAGCACGTATTCCGGGAAAGGGGTATTACAATCTACCCACCTTACAAAAATTTCGTCCTCGAAATTTCATAAGGGGAAAGATAACGGGAAAAGCAACAGATAGATATGGATGCAAGGAATGATAACGGAAATGACAAGTGGAAGGAAAGAGTCTTACCAAATCAAGATGTGAAAAGTTGGGGATAACGCTCCCGAATAACGTCCTCCCGCTCCCAGGTGGCCTCTCCTGGCGCGTGCCTGCTCCAAGACACCAACACCAAAGGAATAGCCCTGCCCCTCAGCGTCTTGACACTCTTGTCCAGAATGGCCAATGGCTGCTCTTGGTATGAAAGATCCGGTTGAAGCTCCAGCTCAGAATGATCCAGAACATGGCTATCATCCCCGACATACCTTCTCAACTGAGACACGTGGAAGACATTATGCACCCCGTCCAAAGATGGCGGTAATGCTAATCTATAAGACACGTCTCCCACACGATCCAGGATCTCGAACGGGCCAATATACCTCGGACTCAGCTTCCCACTTCATACCTTTCCGGGTTGGTCAGTCGACAGAGGTTCTAGCAGAGAAGTATATGAAGGAAGTGGTTCGTCTGCATGGAGTTCCCGTCAGTATTGTATCAGATAGAGACACCAGATTCAGATCTCATTTCTGGGAGAGTCTCCAAGAGAGTCTGGGAACTCGTCTGAAGTTCAGTACTTCTTATCATCCTCAGACAGACGGACAATCTGAGAGGACTATCCAGATCCTCGAGGATATGTTGAGGGCTTGCATGATTGACTTCGGAGGATCTTGGGAGGACCATCTGCACTTGGCCGAGTTTTCATATAATAACAGCTATCAGGCCAGTATCAAGATGGCGCCCTTTGAGGCCTTGTATGGTAGGAAGTGCCGATCACCGATCTGTTGGGATGAAGTCGGTGAGAGGAGTCTTTTGGGACCGGAGATGCTGATTCAGACTACAGAGAAGGTCAGGGTTATCAGAGATCATCTCAGGGCTGCTCAGAGTAGACAGAAGAGTTGGGCTGATACTCTTAGGAGGCCATTGGAGTTCCAGACCGGAGATCATGTATTCTTGAAGATTTCACCCACCAAGGGAGTTATCGGTTCGGTACTCGTGGGAAGCTGAGTCCGAGGTATATTGGCCCGTTCGAGATCCTGGATCGTGTGGGAGACGTGTCTTATAGATTAGCATTACCGCCATCTTTGGACGGGGTGCATAATGTCTTCCACGTGTCTCAGTTGAGAAGGTATGTCGGGGATGATAGCCATGTTCTGGATCATTCTGAGCTGGAGCTTCAACCGGATCTTTCATACCAAGAGCAGCCATTGGCCATTCTGGACAAGAGTGTCAAGACGCTGAGGGGCAGGGCTATTCCTTTGGTGTTGGTGTCTTGGAGCAGGCACGCGCCAGGAGAGGCCACCTGGGAGCGGGAGGACGTTATTCGGGAGCGTTATCCCCAACTTTTCACATCTTGATTTGGTAAGACTCTTTCCTTCCACTTGTCATTTCCGTTATCATTCCTTGCATCCATATCTATCTGTTGCTTTTCCCGTTATCTTTCCCCTTATGAAATTTCGAGGACGAAATTTTTGTAAGGTGGGTAGATTGTAATACCCTTTCCCGGAATACGTGCTTAGTTACGTATTCAGCCCTTTGACCGTATCTTCCGATTTACCTTCCGTATTTGACCAATTTTAATTTCAAATATCATTTTCTAATATTTTAGATTTTATGTGATTTTCTGAAATTTTCTGAAATTAAAATGAATTTCTTCAAAACCGGTGTCGGCCAGTACCGCTGACCGCTTTCCAAATTTTATCTTCCAAACTATTAGGAATTTCTAGAAAGTCCTTTAGACTTTATTGATTAGAATCATAATTCCTACTCATATTCTTTTTCTAAGATTTTTATAAATTTATGAAAATTCTTTCGGAGTCGGTAAATTTCTGATTCCGGGATTTTTAATTAAAAATCTACACAGTATTTCTTCAAACGAATTTCACCATTGGTCTTCAAATATTTTTCTTGATTTTTGGTAAAATTTTCAGACCATTCCAAAATACTTGAATTTTGGGCATTTTTCCAAAAAAAAAAAAAAAAATTGCAAAATTTGCTTTTTCCACTTCATTTCCACCTCATCACCTCACCTACCCCACTCACTCTCTCTCACACCCACAGCTAGCCAAGTGGCAAGAGAGGGGACACCTCACCTCACACTTTTGCAAGAAAACCCCTCACATCAACCAAAATCCCAACCTCTTTGCAAATCTTAAATCCTATATATATATTTTCATTTACACTTTGGCCCATTTCTTCCTCATTTCAGCAAAACAAAGAGAGGAATCCCAAAACCCCCTTCTTCTTCCTCAAGAACCCTAGCTCCAATCAACCCAACCTCCTCACAACCACCACTTGATCCCAAGGGTTTCATCTAGGGAGCTCCATCTTCATCAAGGGCAACATCAAGGGCAAGTTCTTCAACCTAGCTTCATCACCAAGTTGTGGATTGAAGCCAATACCTTCATCCATAGGATCCAGCTCCTAACTGAACCATCCAGGTGAGTGCCTTCACTCACCAAGACCTAATAAATCACTATCTGCCTCTTCTAACTCTTATTTATTTTCAGTCTTTGTTATCAACATAGATTGGGTCAAATTTTGAAAGTTTGTTGCTACTGCTGCCGCCTGCTGTTGTCTATTTTCTATGGACGTAATGTGAGATGATGATGATTTGCCCCTATTTCCCTGTTAAGGGTTTTCAGTGATTGGTTTACCAGAAAAGGTTTTTTTTTGCTCTCGTCTGTAAAAATTATTTAATAGAAAGAGGTAAACAGAGAAGGGAGTAGTTCAGTTAGTTTTCAATTCTCAATGTATACATGTATATAATATCTTTGACTCATACCACCATATCACAATACTCCAAATATGTTACCTAGTCTATCCTTCTAAGAGCAGTCCACTTCACATTATCCTTGAGAATTCTGTTGCTATATTGAGGCAACTTTGGAGGTCTGCCACTCTCTGCAGGCAACTGTGCTTCTTTTCCCTGAAAGGAAAAAAAAATGGAGCGTGTTGATCCATATACTTATAAAACATTTTTTAGAAAGAAAAGGGGGGGGGGGAAATGTGTAACACATTATGCAATATTTTCTCTATCTGTTTTAAACACATTTATATTTTTTTATTCTTTTAGAAACTTTATATGTTTATCAGTTTTAACTAATTATTATTTTACTCCAACTATTTACTCCTTATATTTCTTATTTAGACATGATATATTAATAAAAGTTCATTACTAGACCTCTTACTACATGACTTGTTAACTGATGGATCTTGCTTTATCATGCTTCATGACTCATGTTTCATATTACTATTTCTTAACTTGTTAAATGTGAAGTATCATCACCTATTCATGCTATCCCCATAACACCAAGCATGATATATACAACTATTGCATAAAACACACTAACTTACACTGGGTTCGGGGGAAATATGCGGATATCGATATGTGTTCGTGTTTACAGTGGTATTAGGATGTGCACTATATTTTCCGGTCTTACCTGCGGTACTCCAGGGGACCGAGGGGAGTGCTTCCTCCCTTTCCTGTTTACATGTCATGACAAGGGCATACATAAGACCATTTCCTGTTAGCCTAGCGGCAGGTTCCGTCTTCAAGCAACGGAACAATACTGGACCGTGGTCCCGGGCATGCACGGGACACACTGTAAACATAGTTCGTCGATACAACCCCTATTTCCAATAACAACCTTGTCATACTAGGATATGGATCTATGTGCTCTGGGACGCTGGGTCACATAGCTAGATATCACAGTAAGACAAGTAATAATAATAAGACATTCATTGTAGATTTAGTGTATGTGTCTTTATTTTATTTAGCTTACATATATATCTTATCATGTATGGTTGCTTAGTGTTACTTCCTTATCTCTATTCATGATCCTTGTCACTTGGCTATTTTTATTCCTTGTATTATGTCTTGACCCTTTGGATTTGCACATTCAGATTCAGAGGCCTGGAACGAGGTGGAGCCTTCCGCTGAGGACTTGGCCTATCTAGGAGAGCAGGCTGACCGGCTCTAGATCCATCCTGCCCGACACTTCATTTTGACTCACGTGATCTCCTTCCGGACGTGAGCATTTTGTATTCTTGGTCGTAGTTTGTCATTTTGGACTTGGGTTGTGATAATGTACACTTGTATAGTGGTTTTTGCTTATCACAACATGTATAACTTTGTATTATCTTTTGTGAGTTGGCATATGATTATAATACGCTGTGTGTTGTACTCTGATACTTGTTGTACTATATGCTTAGCGTATATACGTGGATGCACCTTTTGGCCTACGTATATGCGTCGCAGTGACGTTCCCGTATCATTGGATCGGGGCGTTACACTGGCCGGCGGTGCTGCCCAGAGAAAGAGAGAGGATAGAGAGAGATGAGAGAGAAGAAAGAAGGGAAGAAAGAGAGAGAGGAGAGAGGAGGAGGAGAAGGGGGGAGAGAGAGAGAGAGAGAGCAAGGGAGCAGGGCAGTGCCAGGGGCTGTAATGCATGGCAGTGAGGTCTCAGGTGCCGACGGGTTCGGCGATGGAGGTCCGGCCATGTAGAGAGAGGAAGAGAGGGAGAGAGAAAAGAAAGAAGAAGGAGAAGAAAAAGTGGACGGTGGTGATTTGGATGGTGGTGAAGGAGGATATGGATGGTGGAGAGGAAGATAGCAGATGGCCGGCATTGGGCCAGCGGAGGAGGGGCCACCGGAGGTGCACCGACTGGAGGGGGCCCGTGGCCTTGGTGATGGGTGGCGGTGATCAACAGAGAGAGAGAGTGTGTGTGGGTAGAGAGAGGTGTGAGATGGAGAGAGAGATGTGTGATATAAAGAGGGGGAGGAGGAAATGAAGTGAGAGAAAGACACACACAGAGAAATAGGGAGAGGGAATGGCGGTGGAGTGAGTCGGTGGGGAATCTTGGGGAAGAAGAAAGAAGAAAAGGGGAAAATATATTGGAAGTATATTGAATTAATATTAATTTTAATAGGGCAAATTTTGACTAGTTTAGAACGGTTCCAAAAAATTATATAAAATAAAAAATATTACGCTGAAGAGTAATGTGAAATCAGATTCTAAAAATTCTATCCGGTTTGCAAGTTAAAAATTCTGGAATGTATCGCTGATAATGGGCGACAACGGTTTGACCAGATTTTTTGATAAATTCATAAAATCTCCAAAAATGTCTGAAAAGAGAAAAATATGATTTTAAAGAATACCATGGAAATGGATTCCATAAACTCTATCCCATTTGTAAATTAAAAATCGTAGAGCCGTCGATACCGATTTTGAAGGTTTTTCAAAATAATTCAGAAAAGTTCCAGAAAATTCTGAAAGATCTAAAATATTGAAAAATAATATCTAAAATTGAAACCGGCTCAATCTACTACCAGAAAGGTCAAATTGACTTTGTACGACGTATCAAGTACTGATACTGTGATACGTACATCAGGGATCAGGGGGTTACACCTCTTTGATCTTCCCCTCTGGCCCTTGACAAACAATCTTGAGGCCTCCTCTGTCGAATCTGTCTTCTTCATCAGCTCGTTGTTTTGGAGCATCTTCTGACATCTTCTAACTCTAAGGTCTCCTTATCATACATGATGGTGGTCGCTAAGTGGTCATAACTTGATGGAATAGAAGAGAGTAACAGAAGAGCTTTGTCTTCTTCTTCTAACTTAACCTCTAGAGCTAACAAGTCGCTTAAAATTCTATTAAAAGTATTGAGATATTGTAGAATAGATGTACCTTCATTCATCCGAAGGCTGTTTACTACTTCTTCATGAAGAGCTTGTCAACAAACTCTTCATCATGTAAAGGCTCTCCAGCCTACATCAAAGATCAACGATTGTCTCCTCGTTCATCACATTGTAGAGGATCTCATCTGATAAGCACAATATGATCGTCGCTTTTGCGCGAAAGTCGATGTCATTTCACTCATCATCCTCTATCTTCGATGGCTTCTTCTCAATACCAAGCACGACCATGTGTGTGCCCTCGTTTACGAGCAACGATGTTACTTGCATCTTTAACAATAGGAAGTTGGACTTCATGTCGAATCTCTCCACCTCGAACTTGGCTGTCGTGGTCGTCTTGCAAGCCATCACTCTGATGCAATTGTTGATGATCTATCACCGATCAAACAATAGAGAAGCACCGAGTTGAAAACTCGACAGTGAAAGCGGAAGCGTAGAAGATCTACCACTAGCAAGCAATCACCACACAACTAAGAAACACAAGATTTAACATGGTCCGATAATATGCTTACGTCCACAGGGAAGAGGGGAGAAATCTATATTAAAAACAGAGAAGAAAATACAAGAGTTACAAGGAAATCTCTTTTTTATAACTAATTGTTGGGATTTGGGTCGAACAAATAGTCCAACATTGGCTAGGCATAGGGATGGTCTTGGGTTTATGAGGATTTTGCTACTCTACTTAGAAGGCTAGTCTTTTGGGATGATGCCCCGAGTCCTTACAAGAGCCATGCCCCGAACTTAGTCGTGTGTATGGGTGATGTTCGATCCCCCGAGCGCATCAGATGGCGCAGTGGGCCCCTGTTAAGCTGAATCTATAAAGATTGAGCTCTCGAGGGAGATAATCATGCTCCAGGTGCTTCATGTAAGACATGTTGTCGTCCAATACAGTGAAGAAGAGTGACCTCGATTGAGCATATGATCTTCTCGAATGAGGAGCGAGAAAGATCGGCTTGCAGGGAGGCCGAACTCTTTGTTTGAAGGAGGATAAAACCTATTCAATTACCAGAGCACAAAAAGGCTCAATAAAGTCCCTTTAGAGCTAGTTGAGCTCTCGAGATCTTCACGTAAGGTGTGTGCTGTAACGCTTTATGTATCTTCCAGGTGTGAAGATAATCTTACATGGAGACTCTTTGTTCGTAAGAGGGATTGTTGGGATTTAAATCGAACAAATAGTCCCATATTGGCTAGACATGGGGATGGTCTTGAGTTTATAAGGATTTGAGCTACTTCACTTGGAAGGCTAGTCTTTTGGGACAGTGCTCCGTGTCCTTACACAAGGAAGGAGTGCTAAAAAAAAAAAAAAAAAAAAAAACTGGTCTTCTCCTCTTTGATCTTTCTTTCTTCTTTTTGTACTACTCTTCATCAACAACGCTTAATAGATGCTTACAAGGCGACCGGATCGTGTTCTTTCAATTCAGACGTCGGACCCGGAGAACGCGGCCAAGATCATGGCCTCCTCCTCGTCCAGGAGCACAATGAGAAGGATATGATCGGGGAAGGTGAGCTCCGGGAGGTCGATGACGAGGTTGGGATCGGATCTCTCCTACTCCTCTTTTTTCTTTTTTCTCTCTTTTTCTGTTAAAATTTTCTAAGACAACAATTTGATAGCACAGTATATGGGCATTTTTGACATTCAACCATAGGTCAACACCCACTTGGGTCGAGTCACCGTACACGGGAGTTAAATACAATTCAAACTCGTATCTGTAGAGTTTTTGGTAGAGCGTTAAACAATGAGTAGTTTTTAAAGGTTTCATTTTTTTTAGGACCTAAAAGTAATTTTTTCTCAAAAATATAAAAATGACCCACACTGGCCCCATTACTGGCATAGATCTGACGGAAGTCCATCTGACAAATGACGATAATTGTTAAAAAGGAATTTTCATAAAAAGTGGACCTTTTAAATTTAAATTTCAACAAATTGTGGGGGCAATTTCTTCTATTTTATTCTGCATAGCTGTTAAAACTTATTATCTTCCATGTTTCTTATATGAATACACGTAGAATTAGAGAGAACATATATTATTATATTTATATTATTTATATTTTCATTGTGAAACCCGTTTACGAGGCAAACCGTTTACTGTGAGTTCGGGTCAGGTTCTTGCTGGGATAAATATCCTCTCCTTCGTCCTGTCCCATTTCTCATTCCAGTTTCACGGTTTCACTCGGAAGCAAAAACCCTAAAACCCTTCATTTTTCTTATTTTTGTTTTCACCCTAAAGATTTTATTCTTCTTGGTTCTTGTAGCCCGACTATAGCGATCACGTTTTGTTCTTTAGCCTCCAATCAATCTTCGAATCGCTTCTTGTTCAATCACAGAGGTAACAGAAAAAAGCTCTCTCTTTTACAATTTTCTATTTGAAGAATGAATCAAAATATTGTTTAAAATATCTCATATCTCTGTTTCTGCTCAAATTGCTAATTGGATTTTGTGTGATTTTGTGCAAATTATCTCACATTATGTTCAGTACAAAATAGTACTTGATTGGAATGGGATTGAAGTTTGGAACTTTGTAGAAACTTGCAGGATATTCTAGATATTGTGAAATACGAGAGTTTAAAGACTAGTGGGTTTTGCCTCTAAATTATCTGTACTGAGTTTAGAGGGCACCGGTGAATAATTTTAGATATATGTAGTATTCAGCAATCATATTTGCCGAATCACCGAACTGCACAACGCTTCAAATATTAATGGGGTTTGTTAGTTTTAGAGGATCTTCTGAAAAATTCTATCTTTTGATTTAATTTGCCTCAACGAGAGATTGTTTGATGTCATTTGTTTCTCGAGAAGGAATCACGGCATGAGAAAGTTGAGACCTTTGTAGGCATTTTGGAAACAGAGAAAGAAACAATTCTATTAAATGTCTCCTAAGATTTTTGCTTTCTCGTTTCGCTCATATTAACTCCAAGAGAATTAGAAAAAGTTGAGAAAAACATACACTAAGGCTTTCTTACCATGGTTATGACGAATAAAACTTCATCACAAGCAACTGGATGCCCCTGATCAAACCTGACAGAGCACACAGAAAAAGAAGACGCCTTTCACGTTAGAAACACCGATGCGGTGCCGGCCTAAGACCCTTGGGCTTGAGAATTAGTAGTTGGCAAGGAGGGAGAACCGACAGCGGAAAACTGCAGGTGCAGTGGTGATGAACTAGCGGAAGAAATGCTAGGGTGGTGTGGTATGTACTCTGAGACTTAAGAAAGCGACCTCCTTCTCGTCAGAGAAGGTGTATAAAGAAATGCTAGGGTGGTTCACGCCACTTGATTGTTGGGATAGTCATGTAGAGATATCCGTCACTATCCATAACAGCCCGTGTTGATGTAGGGGCGTTGTAACTTTTTAATGCGGGGATAATCTAGCAGCATGACTGGATTAACAAATTGCGGGGATCGTGCTGGCCAGTTGTAACCAGCGAGGAGCGATGTGCTTGGAAGGGTCTTCGTGTCGGAGATCAGAGCGGCTCCGAAGGTAATGTTTGCATTAACGATTGTAGTCCTGGAGTACTGCAAGGCCCCGATTGAATTGAGGATCCGAGTGAGTAGCCCTGGATTGATGAGAGCTCGAAGTAGGAGTCGAAGCTTTCTCTTTGGGCCCATGTTGGGCTTGCAGGCATGTTGGGCCTGGTGGCGAAAAAATAATTTGGCTGCTTGGGGCGCTACTGGGCGGGAAGACTTGTGACATGATCTCAACATGCAACGAAATTAACCACTACAACCATAAAAGAAGGGAAAGAGAATTGGTAATCCACTACATTATAGGAAGAAAGTTCAACTGGTACTCCACTAGATTGAGAAAAAAGAAGAATATACTGAGGAAAAAAAGAAAAACATTGGGAAAAAAAGGAAGAAATGAAAGAAATAAAAGTTTAAAAATTTAAAAGAAAGGGAAGAAAAAAAAACTTGTAAAAAGAAAAGAAAAAATGGAGAAGGAAAAACGATGAAAATTTAAAGTTAAAAGAGAATAATTTGGGTAAAAGGAGTAAAGTATTAAAAAATAAGAATAAAGTAATAGAGAAGAGAGAAAGAATTAGAGGAAGAGAAAAAGGAAAAAATCTATACAAAAAGAGAATCGAGTAAAGGAAAAAAAAAAGAAAGAAAGAACTGGAGTAAAATCAAAAGAAAAAACAGAGACAAAAAAAGCAAGGAAACAAAAAAGGGGGAAACACAGGGTGCGGGACAAAATCTTCCAATATTTTTTATGCTATTTTTTCTTCTAAGTTATTGTGGGAAAAACTAACTACCAAAAAACATATAGATAATTGTTGGGCCGAAGGCCTTTCACCCTAATTTTGATGATGACTAAATTATAAAGTTATAGTACTAATGACCTTGTGTTTGTTAAGTTTCAGATATAGGTCAAGATCATTATTGGTGTTTAGTTTCTACAATGAAGCTATCACGTGTTGATTCAAGAGTTCGCGCTTAAAAATCGCATCAAGTACTCGAGATGGAGTCAAGCTCTTTAGATTGTGTTTTGGATCAAGTCATCTTGGAGAAGAAGATCGAAAAGAAGACTAAAGTTTAGATTTGTTTAGTTTAGATCTTGTGTAAGGATAGTCTAGTTTTGAATTGCTCAAGTTCACACACAAGTTTATTTATCGCTTTTATGATAAATAGTTTCAGTTTAACCGTTTTAGTTTCAAAATCGTATACATGTGTTTAAATGATTAGTTTATATATGCATGTTTTAGTTTATACATGCGTATATGTTTTATACATATCCATATGCGTATATGTTTTATGGGTTTGAGTTTCGGATTATCAAGTATACATCTTTGTTTTCATGAATAGATTTCATCAAAAGAAGTTTACATAGTTTATATATATATTGGATTTCATTCATATACATTGATGGTTCACATATGTTTAGAAAAACTTATTTTGATGTATCTAGTTATATGTTTAAGTTTTGTTTTTATCAAACTTATTTTGATATTTATTTCAAAAACAAGTATATATCATTTACTATGTGTATTAAATTCTATCCAGACACACTATGCTTCAAATGTATTTTTAAATATCCTGTTTTATATCTATACACGTTTTAGAGAAATCAGATTTTCAACTCAAAGTTTGATATTTGAAAAATATAGTTTTAGTTTAAGTTTTAATTTCTATACCTCAAAAATAGTTGACATATTTGTAATATGTGTTGATATTTGATCACACATATTTGTACTTCAAAGTATTTACGTGAACTTATTTTTGTGAAATTTATTGGGGTTTAATTGAATTTTTATGGGTTTTTGAAATTGATTTTTAAACCTTGAAAATTTGCTTTGGGTTGCTTGCCGTCGACCGAAGGCTGACTCAGTCGACCGGGCGGTCGACCGACGTACATAGATACGTGCACAAGCCAAGAGCCTTGGCTCGATCGACCGGCCGGTCGACCGTAGCAAGGATTGGTCGACCAGCCCAACTTTTTGTTGGGGGCGATCGACCGATAGAGAGTTAAAACTCTCTATGCCTTAGGGGCGGTCGACCGACAACCCTAGCGGTCAGAAGTTTGACTGTTGGCCGGTCGACCAGACGGTCGATCGACAGGCCATTCTGGGCAATTTTTGACCCCAACAGCTATATTTTTCTGGGCTCTATATAAGGGCTGTTTTGGCCAGTTTTTGATAACATTTTCAGGAGCTAATTTTTTTCTACTGCAACTGAGTTTTCAGCAAGTTTTTAAACAAGTTTTTGATCTTCAAAATCAATATTTTTTTATTGTTTCAAAGTTTTGAAAAATCAAAAGAAAATAAGTTTCGGGAATTCTAGTTTTGTTCTTAAATTCATCTATCAAAAAGTTTTCCCTAGAGTTTTCTTTATGTTTTCTTTTTCAAAAACTTTATGCACTCACATGCCTGAGCTTTTCATTGCAAATCTATCCTCTAGGACTTGTATTGTGAGAGCTTTGTTTGTGGTCTTTGGGATCACTAAGTTGTGTTTGTGATCTTTGGGATCACCAAGTTGTATTTCTTTCTTTGCTTTTGTGCTTGGCTTTGTTCCTACACTCTTGTATAGAGGTGTATGAGAGTTGGAGTTATGTACTTATTTGTATTGTTGTAATCCTCGGTTGAGGTCCCTTTGTGGAAGGTCCTCGGTGGACAAGTGGAAATTCTTCTGTGTGAAGGCGAGGACGTATAGCAGTGCCTCGAATCTCGAAACATATCCTTGTGTTTGCATTTGGATCTCTCTATCTCTCAACTCTCTTCTCTCATTTGATTTTGCATTATTTATTCTTGCTCATATTTATACATGCTTGATATAGTTTGTGTGCTTAAACTATGACTAGATAGCTATTAAAGCACCTCAACTCATAATTTAGAGGAATCGTGAGGAGAAGTTTCAGGGCCCTTCACGGAGAATTCAGACTCACTCTTTGTTATACATTGTGTGCTAGTGTAAAAACTTTAATTTCGCATTTATTATATTGATTAGCACTACACCTATTCACCCTTCTATGTGTATTTTTCAAATGGTAGCACAGATCTGGGGCTCCTGATATTTGGTTTAACCACTAGGAGTGTGATCCTCATTACTGGTTTATATATTTGTTTGCACACATTCATTCATTGCACTCATGGAGTATCTTGTACAAACTCATGTATGATGTTTCTAACATTGATATGTGAAAGTTTAAAATGAGTGCATATTTAAAAGTCTTAGGATTGCATGTTTTTCTTGCCACTATCAAGAAATCATATGTTGATAATGGCAAGTACTTAGAGGCTAATGCTTTTTAATCTCTTGAAATCAATTTAAAATCCCTTTTGCTTTGCATGTTAATTTATATTGCTTTTAAATCTCGTGCAAGCTGATTTGTGAAAGTGGGCGAGAGATCACCTGGGTGTCAATTCTCGAATTAATCAAAAGTTATTTTTATTTTCATTTTAAAATTAGTTCTGCATCAAATGGGTATCAGAGCTAAAATCTTGATTTTTTTTTCTCTATAAAAAAATCCCAGCATCCTCCTCTACAAAACCCTAGATCCTTCACTTCTCATTTTTCTCTTCTAGTTTTAAAAAAAGAAAAAAGAAAAAATAAATAAAAGAAAATAAAAAAAGATAACTATTCATCGTCTTCCCAGAGCTGCAACCTACGACCATGAAAACCCTAACCTTATTCTAACTCCGCCGCTACCTCCTATGACTTCACCGTCGCGCTGCCATCCCATGACATCGCCGTCGATCTTCTCTACCACGATCTTCTCCTTCCGTTTTCAATCATTATTCCAACAGACCTTTCCATATTATCGATCAGCAGATCATCACGCCAGCAGACCTCGCCACAACCTCCGCCTCCATCGTCGTCGATCTGCAAATGGTTCTGACCTCGTCCTTGACACCAGATCCATCGCCTTCCTTTGTCGTTGATTGGGGCGAAACCAGCACTTAAAAATGTGTATTTATGAAATCAATGTAAAAGGTGTGTGCTAATGTTTCCTCGATACTTCCGTTATAGCATTGGCTCAACGGGTCGAATTCACAGAGACGGGAGGCGATAGAAGCATTAACAGTTCTTGTTCAGGTGTTATGTTAACAAGTTCTTCTTTGTTAAAGAATAAGAAAAAGAAGAAAAAAAAGAAAATCCAGAAGTGATAGGTGAGGAGAGGCGATGAAAGCGGCAATGTGAAAATAAAAGAGAAGTGATTTTGAAAAGAAATTAGAAAAGAAGATGAAGCTTTTGGTAAAGAAAATGAAAACAAAAGGTGAATAAAGAAGATGGTAAAAACAACGATGAAAAGATAAAAGAAGAGTTTTGAAATCAAATTTTAAAATAAAGTAAAAAGAAAGGAGAATACTATGAAAGAAATCTTATGGTTTCTAACTACTAAGTACTCCACTAACATGCTAACTTCTTAGTGATAGTTGTCTCATATGAATCCTTGGCTATCACTAGTCCTTGGCTTCAAGAGACATTACAAAGCATGGCAAATAAGATGGTTCTTCACATTCAAGCTTGCATCAAGAGTAAGCTAATACAAACATTAGATCATCAAACTATTAGAAGCAAGCATGAAATAAGAGAGAGTTAGCTTGGTTAGCAAGTTATCAAGTTAGATGTTAGAACCCATCATCATGAGCCATCATGGCTCTTGCAAGAGCAATGCCCTGTAGAGGCTGTTAGATTCATGCAGATTATCACGTAAGTAGTTAGCTAGTTAGTGGTTAGTAGTTATTCACCATAAGAGAAAATCTAGCTAAACATCATGTAGAAGATGGAGAAGGTTATAATGGAGAAGAAAGGAGACACTTTACATAGATTGTCACCATCTATTATATCAATCTCTCTCTCTGAATCTCTCAGCCGTAATACATGATCTAAAAAAGAAATTGAAAATACAAAATAAAAGAAAAGAGAAGAAGAACACCTACATTAAAAGAGAGAAAACCTAGCCTATTTTTAATCTGCTTGCGTTTCGGCCAAACTCTGCAGTATTTATAGGCAAAAAGGAGGTTACAGAAAACGAGATGAGGCCACGCGTCGAAAATCGACGCGTGGGGCCACTATAGGGCCGCGTTTCTGCGGCCATAGCCGCGTTTTTGTGGCAATACCAGGGACCTAGGTCCCTGGTTTTGGTGCGTAGATTCGCCTCTCGCTTTGGGGACCTTCCAGATGTGCTCAGATTCGGTATTTTAGTCCGGATATTCGTCTGACGTGTGAATCTAGGTCAATGCATCTTCTAGAAGCTCCCTTACTTGGCCTCCAAGAAATCCGGATTTAATTACCCGAAATGGGTTTAATTAAGCTCTTATTGTTTTTTTGCCCTCCTTGTCTTGATTATCTGCAAGAGAGACCAAAACATGGTTTAGACCGACATTTTATTTATAAATCAGTAGGGAAAGTGATATAATAATATAGAACTGTAGACTAATCACACACCCTCACACTTATCTTTTGCTCGTCCGAGCAAAACAAGAAAAAGAAAAACTATACTACAAATGTATTACACCACTTTCGCAGTGACGCGATTGCACTGAGCGTGTGCAATAAACCGTTAAACCTCTAGGTTTTCCCTAGAGGAGGGGTTTTGTCTCCTGAGGATTTTCAGCGAATTGCACCCACAAAATCCATAAAGAAAGAAGACAAATGTTAATATTTTGAAAACACATTTTGAAAGAGAGACAAGTTTACGAAATATTTTTGCAAAACATAAGCGATCTAAGGTCATAAGTCCACTAAAAATTATTCTTTTTTAAACTTAATGTATATGCAAGATCTTATCTTCAATTAAGGTAAGAATTCAAAATGGATTGGATATTTTATCCTTCATAAAACCTAGATAATCTGCATTTTATGATAGTGAAAATTTCTGGGATTTCAACTCTAACCATCAAGCCATTTATATATATATATTTTCTTTTCTTCTTTTTTTTCTTTTCTTCCCTTAGTTTTCTTAGGCTTTCTAGTTCACCCGGGTTGTGAGCCTTTAACCGATGACTCTCAGACCGGACGATCTTAGGGTATCAGATGAGAAAACATCCCTTAGGTTTAAAAA
>JAVJIF010011849.1:0-55095 GCA_038442645.1 Agave tequilana | reverse complement strand
TATTATTTATGAAGATTGTGACCATCGCGGTCCTCACAAAAATATCATGTTTCTTAATCTTATAGGATTGGTTCATGTTCACAGTCCTGTTTATTATGATTGCGATCATGATCACAATATTCATAATAATGTCCTATATTTGCATATTTATGAGGAACTGTGAACATGATTGGTCGTAGTTCTCACAAATATATTTTATTTTGAGTTTTTATGAGGACTGTGATCATGATCGCAGTCTTCTTTATTAGGAGTATCACCATGATCACAGTCCTCACAAAAGGCCCTATTCTAAGTCAGTCCTCCTAGAGGACTGTAATCATGAGTCCAAATTCTCATATCAGAATTGTAATCATCAGCAGACCCTAGTCTACTGACATAGAACATTCCCTAATGCTCAAACAGAATTCATCGCGAGTGCGAACAAACGAGATCTGCAAAAGGTCGATCCCAAAAAAAATTCCGAAAATGAGCTCCCGCCCCCTTCCAACCCCCACAGCGATCTAGCCGCGCAGGTCGACCCGCGAATAAATCTGCGTTGGGATCAAGGTTAAGGGGGAGAGCAACATCGGGGGTGATAGGGAAGGGTAAAAGTATATAAAGAAGTTGTGGTTGAGAGAAATCGATTTATGTTGACGTGGATGAAACGTTAGCGAGCACAATTATGAAGTTGGATTTTTTTCTAATTATAAAGCGAAATAGGTGGCTGTAGTAAAATTTTTCATCATTTTTTATGAGGATTTCAGCTTTAGCATGAGCTTTTATCTCCTCTAGTCGTGTGATAAAAATGAATGAAGAAATTAGTTATGTGTAAAAATTTAAGGATCACTGAATAATATGGGGCCACTAGCATGAATCATCAGCATGCTTTGTGAATGACAAGAAGGCACTTCTAGTTTCCTAGAACAAAAAAAAAAAAACAAAGAAAAATAAATATTAGTATTTTTACTTTATAGTGACAGTAATAGTTGCAAATTCCGGAGAATAAAACAAATGAAGCAGAGAAGAAGAGAGTATAGGTGTAGAAAATACTAAAGAAGAAACGTGACTGTCCTGGCAATTTTAAATAATTACAAATTTTCTTAATAGCATGTTTATTGAAATTCCAAGTAATGATTCTGGAGTTTTCTTTAAAATTATAAAATTTATGAATGTAATTCCAATCTTGTTATTGATGGTTTCGTTTCCTTCACTTCTCTGTTTTTTTTCTCTATTTGAGGATCAGTATTTATCATTTTTAAAGAGAAAAATGAATACAAGATGCATCTACAATAAGGGAAAGAGGGATGAGAGAGAGCACAATAGGCTGAAGGAAAATTTGAGTCACCATATACCCCATTAATCATAGCTTATATATATTTATTGCGCGCCCATTTTATTATGAAAACTCTTTAGAGCTATCTTTTCACGACTACACTGTTGTTGCCCTTCCCCTAGGAGATTACGCAGGTAGGTCCCTGTGCATTGTGCTAATGCCAAGTTAATATAAACTTCTCTTAAATACGAGTTGAATTTCCAAGACTTCATCTATGAGAAATTGAGATTTATGAGAATAAATTTTCCGGTGTTTGGTTATAATGTGAAAATGAAAGCGAAAAATTATTTTGTGTTTTTGGTGCTTGGCTAGTAATGTTGAAGTGAAAATGAAAAAATTGCCCACAAAATTGACCACAAAATAATCCTAAATTACTTATTATTTCTGAAATGATATTTTTGAACTGTAATTAAAACTGCAAGTGAGATAACTTAACTGTAACATCCTACTACAAGTGGAAAAATGATAATATAAAAAAAGTGTAAAACAAAAAAAGAAAAAAAAAATTATTTCACATTTTCAGATCAAAACAAACAAGAAAAGTGAAAAATGAGAAATAAATTTTCCTATTTTTAATTTTCCTTCCACTGGCATGAATCTAAACATGCCAATGCTCTAATTTTACACATGATTTGTCCCTTGCCTGTTAGTTGTGGAGATCCTCTGGCAACCCCGCAACATATTTTTGTGGTCTTGATGCAGCATCAATTACAACTTCAAGATAACACCTTTCCCATGTACTTCCGCCCTTTACAGAAAAACTAATTTTGTATAACATGTCTACAGCAAAATGGTTTTGTACAGCAATGTTTCTCGTGTACTACAAAAGAGGGGGGAGACACAGAGGCAGGGGAAAAAACAGACACCTCTTGAACGTAAAGTTCATTCTTAAAACACAAATCGAAAATTATTTTCCCCTCCACTCCTCTTTTACACTTTCCCTTTGTTTTCCTTCAACTTACTTGTCAAAATTATATGGAGGAAACGAAGGTAAGTCTAATTTTCTAGTGACACATCAGAAATATCATATTTTGTCAGATTTTACTAATGCAAGAAAAGTATATTACTCTCAGAATGGATCCCATGACCACATTTGGCAGTGTCAGTTTCACAACATTTAAATAACAAGAATGGTTGATAAAAATAACAAATCTCTCACACCTAAAATGCACATATAGATGAACTTCAATTGTCAATCAACCGCTGACATGCATTATTAGAGCCGAGTAGCAGCCGTATATCCCAAATATAGCTAATAATAAAAAGTTCAACAATAAAATTTAATACAGAAATATAACACTAGTTGATTTAGAAAACTTCCAGTAGATTTAGCGCTAAAGAAATGAGCCTCTGTGATTACCTGAAAATCTAGTAAATCACAAATTGTTTCTGGTGATAAAAAGCGCAAGCACAACGTGGTGCGCAACACTCGGTTCAAAACAAAATTGAAGTAAAACAAACTATCATTGAATATGAAAGCAGTAAGTTTACTCATTTCTTCTTCCCTCCCTTGGCAGCATCCCCGGCCTTTGTCTGCACGTACAAAAAATTGATAAAACAGTAAGCATCAATCATGTGAGAAACAATGCAATCTAGCATCAAGAGTAGCGCTAAGACTCAGTTGACAAGCATTTGAACTGCCATCCATTTTTTATGCAAAAGGTTGCTCGCAAGAAAATTTATGCAATATAATGCTATCATAAATCAAACAGCTTTCTGAAAATCAGCTAAACTCTTCCTAAAAACAGAGTTAAAACAGATGTGACAAACATACCTTCTTCACACCACGGATCTTCTTAGCCCTGTTCTTCCTTTCTTTCATTTGCTTCCTCGACTTCTCCACCTTTGTGGCTAACCCATTCTGTAAAAAGACCATAAAGTTTTGTTAGCAAACAAAATGTCTACATACACCAATGACACGGTAAAAGACAGAAGTCATGGGTCAGTTTAAAAAGATTACAAATAATTGTTGACAGAAATTCTAATAGCAATCATAGCAAATAACATTTGTGTAGAATAAAATTTGACTCGGAATACCAGCCGGCAGAGATGTATTGTAGCATATTTGCACCCCCACACAACTGATTTCTTGAAATGCAGGTAATAAAGCAATATTCAGTTTTTAAAGATCAAAGGAACTAAGGTAAGTGACAGCCTCTTCCATGTGCTGGTGGCCAGGTTTACTGATGCCAAATCTCCACATGTACCATCCAACAGATAAATAAGAGCCTCCATATTGGAAATGAAAACATTGACAGGAACACAAGATGACCATGGGAATTTTAGGCCTTGTAGGTTTCCAGGAACACTAGATTACCATACAAAATTTTGGACAAGAAGAGGGGATACTTTCATCTAGGTACCTGGTTTCCCCTTTTTTTCTGTTGGATGGTTGAGACTACCTTTGATGTAAAATCAACATTATTAAAATGCAAAACAGAATACTTCTCAAATGCACTTCCTTTAAGGGCCTGTTTGGCTAAGGGTGGAAGTGAGGAAGTGGTAATAGTTCCTTTTGGAACTTGAGAATTAGTTAGTAAGTTTTTCGGTGTTTGGATGGTTGTTGGGAAGTGTGGTTTGGAAAATGTTATGTCTTTTCCGGTGTTTGGATGGTAATGTGGAAGTGAAAGTGAAAAAGTTGACCGCAAAATAATATTAAAATAAAAATTAATTAAGAAAAATAAAAAATGGACTACAATTAGAATGCAAGTGAGATTTACATGATCAAAAAATTAACTGTTTTGTGCTACAACTTATTACAAATGAGATTTACATGACCAAAAATTAACTGTAATACTCTGAAAGTGAGGAAATGGTTATGTAAAAGAGAAGAGAAAAGAAAAGGAGGTTTTCTTATTTTCCTTTTCCGGTGTTTGGATAAATAGGGAAGTGAGCAATTATATTTTCCCATTTCCTTACTTTCGCACGCTTCCTTGCAACCAAACACGCCCTAAGTCAAAAATAAAAATGCTTTCTTGGTCAATGATTCTTTTACAACAACTTTAGGGCTTGGCTGCGGAGGAAAAAGTAGCATGGATTATTTGATTTTTTTTATTTTGTTTATTTTATTTTATTTTAACTCCGCCAGTGCACCATTCACTGCCTGTCCCAAGCCAGGATAAAGGAGGGTTGTGGTAGGCCTGTGACAGCAACGTAAAACTTTGTCACATACTATGAACATGAACTAAGAACTAAATTTCGTTGAGGCGTCCCCTACTGAGCGACGCGCTGCATCGGAGCCCGGGTGTAGTGAAAAGTGGGCAAGGGTTGCTAGGTCGTCCAGAAACGACGCGCCACATCGGCGCCCAGATGTGGTGTCAAATCATGGTTCACAGTCGCGGTCTCGGCCGCCAACTCGGCGGGCACTGAGACGGATCGGTCTCGGTGACTCGGATCGGTATCGGGCGATACGCGCAAAACGCTACATAGAAAGCTAAAAAATTCTAAAAAAATAACAATAAATCTTAAAAAAATGTAGACATTCATATTCATGTATCACATGTCAAAAATATATCACCTAGCACACTAAACATAAAGCGAAAGTATATAAATACACGCGTCGTCGTAGAAGCATATCAAAATACATGCACAATATAGTAAATTGAACAAACTACATTCATAAATACATGCTAATGTAGTTATTTTCACATTGAATTACGATGAGGCACAAAATTATCATCATAATGTCGAATCGACCGAGTCAATTTCGATTCTCTGCCTAGTCAGTCTCCTCTGAGTTGAGTCGACCGACTCGTGACTCGGACTCGTCTCGGAGTGGGCCGAGACGGATACGACTCGGCCGACTCGTCTCCGACTCGGCCGAGTCTTTGAACCATGTGTCAAATGAGCAAGGGTCCACATACTTTTATGAGCGGATGAGGGTAAAAAAAGTAGCTCATGAATATAGGATTAGGTAAGCATCATGGAACATAGGTTCTCTTACAGGTAGATTAGCAGAGTTAGTTGATGTTATGGTTAGATGGAATGTTAGTATTTTGTGTGTGCAGGAAACTAAGTGGGTAGGTAAAAAAGCTAGAATTATAGAGCTTTGGGGTTATAAACTTGGTATACTGGTAGAGATAGAAATCGTAATGGGATGGGTGTGATCATAGATAAACAATTGCTTCAGAATGTAGTGGAGGTTAAGAGAAATAGTGATAGGATTTTACTAGTTAACTTATTTTAGGTAGGGAGATTTTTAATGTTATTAGTGTCTATGCACCACAAGTAGGACTTGGGTCAAGTAAGCGTCAAATTTTGGGAGGATTTAGATGAGATTGTGCAAGGCATACCCATTAAAGAAAAGCTTTTCATAGGCGGTGACCTTAATGAACATGTAGGAACTAGTCGTTATGGGGTTGATAGTGTACATGGAGGACTTGGTTTTGGGGAAAGAAATGAACCAGGTAACTCGATTCTAGATTTTTCTTTGTCATATGATTTGATCTTAACGAATACTTGGTTTAGAAAGAAAGAGTCTCACTTGATCACTTTTAGAAGTGAATCAAATACGAGCCAAATAGATTTCTTTTTAACTAGAAAAGTACATACATTTTGTATGGATTGTAAGGTAGTACCAGGTGAGAGTGTAGTAACCCAACATAGACTCTTAATTTTAAATGTCCGAATTAGAAGGAGATTTAGAAAGATTAAACGTAAGTTAGATCACAAGATTAAGTGGTGACAGTTAAAAGAAAGTACCCAAGGAGTTTTTGTAGATCGAGTAGTTATGAAGCAGATTGGAAAGTCCAAGATGATCCCAATACAACATAGAACAAAATTACCAACTGCATTAAAAGAGTAGCTAAAGATGTACTTGGTGAGTCACGGGGTGGTGCTCCACCATGTAAGGACACATCATGGTGGAATGAAGAGGTAAAAGCTGCCATTAAGATCAAACGAGACTCTTATAGAGATTTAAAGAAAAATTCTGATGGAGTGAGTTTTGAGAGGTATAAGCCAGCCAAGGAGGCTAAGAAAGCTATTAAGAATGCAAGAGCTAAAGTGTACAAAGAAGTGTATGAGAAGTTAGACACTAAAGAGGTTGAAAAAGATATATATAAAATTGCTCGAATACAAGATAGAAAGACCAGAGACTTATGTATTGTGAGGTGTGTCAAAGATGAGGATCAGAAGGTTTTAGTTCGAGATGAAAAAATCAAAAAAAGATGGAGAGAATATTTTGACAAATTGTTCAATGGTAGTTCTACTCAAGATTTGGATGACCTTATCATTTAGTGTCAGGATATGAATCATAATTATATGCGCAAAATTAGTGAATCTGAAGTTAAGAGGCCTTGAAGAGGATGAAGTCAAGGAAAGCTGTTAGCCCGGATGGAATTCCTATTGAGGTATGGAGCTGCTTAGGAGAGGTGGGCGTGAGATGGCTAACAAACCTCTTTAACAAGATCTGGCTAACTAAAAGATGCCAAATGAGTGGAGGAAGAGTACCTTAGTACCTCTTTATAACAACAAGGGTGATATCAAGAGTTGTTCAAACTATCGTGAAATAAAACTCATGTGTCACACCATGAAGCTTTGGGAAAAGGTAATTGAACACAAGTTAAGACAGAATGTCACTATATCAAAGAACCAGTTTGGGTTTATGTCGGGGCGATCGACGACAAAGGCTATTCATTTGCTTCGTCAACTTATAGAGCGATTTCAAGAGAGGAAGAGAAATTCGCATATGGTCTTTATTGATTTAGAAAAAGCTTATAATAAGGTGCCAATAGAGTTATTATGGTAGACATTGATGAAAAAGGGAGTCCCCATCAAATATATTGACATAATTAAGAATATGTATGATGAAGCAGTGGCAAATGTCAAAATTTGTGGAGGCATTACAAGTGATTTTTCTATCACAATTGGATTGCATCAAGGATCTGCATTGAGTCCATTCTTATTTGTCATAGTGATGGATGAGCTTACTAGAGCTATTCAGG
The DNA here is from genome assembly GCA_038442645.1 of Agave tequilana. NCBI lineage: Eukaryota > Viridiplantae > Streptophyta > Magnoliopsida > Asparagales > Asparagaceae > Agave > Agave tequilana. The sequence goes on along the minus strand of JAVJIF010011849.1, from coordinate 47,838 downwards.
ATGAGATACCGTAGTGTATGCTATTTGCTGATGATATTGTCCTAGTTGATGAGACGAGAGCTGGGGTAAATGCCAAATTAGAGTTATGGAGGCAAACTCTAGAATCTCGAGGTTTTAGATTAAGTAGGGCCAAAACAGAGTATATGGAATGTAAATTCAGTAAACAAGAAATCCAAAATTATAGTATTGTGAGACTAAATGGACAAGAAATACCAATGAGCAGTCATTTTAAGTACTTGAGTTTTATTATCCAAAAGGATGGGGAGATCGACAGTGATGTCCATAGGATCCAAGCCGGCTGGTTGAAATGGAGGGACGCAACAGGAGTTTTATGTGATCGTAACATTCTGTTATGACTGAAGGGAAAGTTTTATCGGACTGCTATTAGGCCAGCTTTGTTATATGGCACAGAATGTTGGGCTATAAAAAGATATCATGCCCAGAAAATGAGTGTAGCAGAGATGCGTATGCTTCGTTGGATGTGTGGTAACACGCGAAAAGATAAGGTGAGAAATGAGGATATTCGTACTAAGGTGTAGCCTCTATAGAAGAGAAGATGAGCAAAAACCGCCTGCGATGGTTTGGTCATGTGCGACGTACAGCTACAGATGCACCAATCCGACGAGTAGAGCGTATCAATTTAGGGCAAGTTAAAAGAGCGCAAGGGAGACCGAAGAAAACATGGATAGAGGTAATACAACAAGATATAGATGCTAAAGGTCTTAGCGAAGGCATATTGCTCGATAGGAATGAGTGGAGAAAGTTGATCCATGTGCCCGATCCGGCGAAATTCTTTTTGGTTCATGTAGCCTACCCCAAATACTTGGGACAAATGGCTTAGTTGTTGTTGTTGTTTATTTTGTTTTATTTTATTGAGGGGGGTTTGGGATGCATGTAGGGGGGTTTAAGCAATTTTTAGTAAAAATAAAGGTTTATATATCATTGAAAAATGAGACTATACTGAGCACAACTAGGAAAAAGGCCATCTACATCAGCTCATAAGACACCATATAGCAATTTTGCTTGGACATGAAGCAGGGTGTCACAACTGGCCTTTAAACTCCTTGAGAAGCACATTGAGAGTTCAAAAACCAGAACTAATAAGCAGAAGAAATGATATATGTAGTAGTGAAAAGGAGAAAGCCCAAAAAATACAGACATCAAAACCAGCAAATTAGCATAAAAAGGGAAAGAAGGGTACTTGAAATTTTTATTTTCCCTTGATGTAAGTTAAAAAAACGTGTTTTCACTATGCTAGAAAATAAACTAAAGCAAATATATATATATATATATATATATATATATATATATATATATATATATATTATGATATATTAGCCAAACCTCTAGTCATTAAATTAGGATATGGGGGGAAAAATCTTTTGAACTTCTGATAACCTTTGTGCAAAAATATGTTTTTGTGTATTCAAGAGTACTATCTGGAAAGAAAATAAATTCTTAAGACAAAACACATCAAGCAGTATATCAGGGGTCTCATATTTATACTCCAAATGGCCCAATTTGGAAACAATATCAGAGAATAAGTTCAAGCATAACTCTACTAATTCATCAAAACACCACAAACAATAATCACACTTTTTCAGCTCAGACCAGAATTTTGACAGAATAATTCCTTTTGTTCTTTTGCCACTTGAAAATATATATATATATATATATATATATAATATATATATATATATATATAATATATAATATATAATATATATATATATATAAAATAATGCACCAAATGAATGAATATATCTTATAAAACATAGCTTCTTGAATAGGAATTACGAGACAAAAGTTGGCTTGGCTAGTAGGGAATAAAAAGTTCTACACAAGTTATTAAGAGAATTAGTAGTACTATATTTTGCATAAAGTATCTCTATGATTTGGTGAAATATGTTTATGTTGAAATTTTAGAAAAAACAAGGAAAATCTATAATGATTGAATTTAACAGTAGGTTCAACCAAACTTAGTATAAAGTAAACCTTGTTTTGTGATTCAACAAGTTGGCGACCGTTGCACTTGAACGTGTCACGGCTCATGACATAAGTAAGAAGCAAACAGAACTAAGCATTATTTTCAGATGGGGTAATTTTACATATATCCAAAATATGCCAGAGAAATGAGAGCAAGAATAACATTGCAACAGTAATTATGGCAGTCCAACTGCAAGGAGTAACAACATTTGAAAATAATTCGAAAAGTGGCTCTTTTCCGGACTAAAATCCAAACTATTCATCCAATAATATTAAAGTTTAAAGATAATGCTGACAAATGACAACCATTAAATAAATGGTTAATGCATAGTTCTGAAACATTGCATAGTTAGAGTAACTTCTATATCCCAAGTGATCCAGCTACCAAACTTATCAACATAAACAATCACCTCACCTGTCATAAATGAACATAAAAGTGAAAAAAAAAACTAAAACACAGAATAAAAGGTTACTCATCGTCACATTAGCACAGTATAAGTTTTTAAAGTATCAAATTGATATCAAACAGCCCAAACAAATTCGAAAGCAAGAAAAAGGAGGTAATATTTGAGATTGGAACTTACCCTAATGAGGCGGTACTTGGGCTCATACTTTTTCGCACTCTCAACTGAATCATAGATCAAGCCAAATCCAGTGGACTTGCCACCTCCGAAGGCGGTCCTGAACTTGAACACGAAGATTGCGTTCTGATCCTTCACTTCGTAAATCTTCGACAGTTTCTCCTTCAACTCCGCCTTCAAATAAACAGGAAAAACAAAAGAAATTTAGGGCCAAAAAATAGAGATTTTTTTTAGGAGAAATGAAGAGTGATAAAAATCGAGCAACTACCTTTGACACATTCGCCCTTCCCGGGTGCAAAACGTCAATGACCTGAAACACAGAGGGACGAATGTCCAGATCTAATGGAGAAATTAAACAAAAGGGGGTAAAATTGGATTAGGGTTTTACGAAGCTTACGAATTGCTTGCGCGATAGAAGGCGGTTGGTCATGAACTTTCGGGTTCGGATCGTAACTGCTTTTGTATCCGCCATTGTTCTCTTCTCGTCTCTCTCTCTCTCTCTCTCCTCTCCCTCTCTCTAAAATGCAGAGCCGCTGCCGCCGTTTCGATAGGAGAAAGGACTGGAAACCCTAGCTCTCAATTTAAAGATTCTGGGATAGGGGTGGCCAACGGGACGAATCGGGTTGATTCGTCCCGTCTGGCAAACGAATCGAAGACGAGACGGGTTGGACCCGTCTCGTCACGGGTTAAACGGGACGAATCGAAATCCCGGGTAACGAATCGGGTCTCCTGACCCGATTCGTTATCGGATTCGGCGAGACGGGTCTAACCCGTCTCGCCTATTTTTTTTTTTTTTAATTCGTTAATTCATAAATTTTAAATTTTAAAGTTAAAAAGAAAAAATAGGAAAAAATATGAAAAAATAGGGAAAAAATAGGAAAAAATTTTAAAAATTTTTCTAAAATTATAAAAAAAAAATAGAATTGATTTTCAGTAATTACAAGTTTTTTTGTAAGGCAAAATGGCAAATTATTTTATTAATATGAAAAAATCATATACATTGCTCATCACATATACAATGTACATAACACTCATCTCGTATACATAACAAAACTCTGGTGCTCATCTCATACAATGTATATAAAAAACTCTGGTGCTTCTCTATTCGTCATCCTCGTCTTGTTCAAATTCTTCATCCAGAATAGCTTTTCCTTGTGTGCGTCTTTCTGCATCGAACCAGTCCTTTAAGCAAACCGCCATCTCCAAGTGTTTCGGCGTCAGCCGGCTCCTCCAGGGTGTCAAAACTCTACCACCTGCAGAAAACGCGCTCTCGGACGCTACTGTAGAGGCCGGAGGTGTTAGTATATCTCGGGCCATGGTAGAAAGAACAGGAAATTGTTTTCTCTGTTCTTTCCACCACGACAAAACATCAAATGTTTCCCATGGTTCATCATCATTTTCATTTATTTCAGCAGGCATTGTATTCAAATATAAATTAAGTTCATCAAATGAACCTGCCCCTGAAGAGTGTTTCTTTCTAGTATTAGAGGAAAGTATACTTTTAAAATTAGATAATCTTTTACCTAAACTACTAGAAGAAGTTTGTGATGGTGTAGGTGCCCTAAATTCAGAAGAAGAAGGTGGAAATAACTCATCTCTATACAATGAGTACATTTCTTCTAAAAGAGATCTAATTTCTAAAAGTAATTTATCTACATCTTGTTCATAATTTAAACATAAAATAAAATTAGATAATAAAAGTTTTAAATTATCTATTTTAATTCTAGGATCCATAATTGCAGCTAAGTAAAATAAAAAAGGCATATTTTCAAAATATTTTCGAAATTTTTCTTCCATATCATGTATAGCCTCTACAAGACTATCATCATCTCTATATGCAGCAAATACTTGAGCAATTTCATTAAGATTATAAAAAACTAAGTTACATGTGGGATAATACGTACCAGAAAGTGCTTTTGTGGCAGTGTCAAATTTTTCTAGAAAACTACAAAAATTTTCATATAATTTCCATTCTTCATCACTAATATAAAGAGATGAACATTCATTTATTGTAAAAAATTGAATTGCTTGTTTAAAAGGAAGGCAATCTTTAATCATATAATAGCTTGAATTCCAACGAGTTTTCACATCTGCTTGGAGCAGTTTTTCCTTTAGTCCACATTGTCGGCAATAAGCTTTAAAAGATTGTCTCCTAGGTCCACTGTGTTTTATATGTAAAATAATTTCTTTAACTTTATAAATATATTGTCTAAGAGCTTTAGACCATCTTGTACACATAAATTCAATATATGGCAAACACATCTAACATGAAAAAGTTTACCATTTAAAATTGGATCTAATATCGTTTTCAATTGTCTTATTGAAGCAGTATTTTCACTTGCATTATCAAAAGAAATAGAAAATATTTTATTTTCTATACCATAATTTCTACAAGTAAGAAAAATTGAATTTGCTACATTTGTAGCAGAATGTTTCTCAGAAAATTAGAAAATGATAAAATACGTTTTGTAAAATCCAATTTTCATCAATAAAGTGAGCAGTAACACATAAATAATGAATAAGATTAAGAGCTTCCCATATATCGGAAGTTAAAGAAATTTTTCTAGCATCACTAGTAAAAAGAGCCTTTAAAATATTTTTTCTATTTACAAATAAATCTTCAATTTCTCTAGTTATAGTTTGTCTGCTAATTCTCTTATAATCAGGAGCAAAAACAGATTTAAGATAATCAACTAATGCATCTGATTCAGTAAAAGAAAATGGAAGTTCTGCTCGAACAATAAATTCAGCTAACTTATGTTTATTTACTTCAGGCTTATATCTCCAAGTGGAGAGTGTGCCTGAATCAGCTAATATTTGTGCTTGTTGTGGTGGTAAACCGTGACTTTTAGCATGCTTTTTTTCATAGTGTTTATTAAGAACACCTGTACCGTATCCTTCTTTATGATCAAATAGTTGATGACAGTACTTACATTCTGCCTTTCTTCTACCTTCAACAATTTTTAAGACAAAATGGTTCCACACTGCAGAAGTTTTGGCTCTTTCTTTAGTGGTTGTGCTTGTGCTTGTGCTAGTTGGTTCAGGTTGTTGTGTTTCTGGAACTATAGTGTCATGCTGTGTTGGTTGTGTATCGTGTTGTTCTTGTGTTTCAGTAAAAAAAGGAGCCAGAGATTGTGCGTGCATTGGTGATGTTGACATTAAAAGTTGAGAATATGAGGCATATTGAGGAGGGAAGGAAATAGAATGCCGACCTGTACCACTATCACTGGCATATGCAGCATGTGTATATGGTGCATAACCACTGTAGTCAAATGCATAGCTTGACGAACTGTGATAGGGAGCAAATGCGGATGTTGGTGGAGCATAGCTGTATGGTGGGTAAGCGGTATATGCTGATGATGAGCTACCGCCAACATCGGTGTAAGGTGCGGCAGCTGACGGATTGTGTGTTGATGAAGAGCTGCCACCGGCTTCGGATGAGGAACCGCCAGTACTCCAGTTGGGATCCATTAGACTAGATTGAAAGTTGGTAGAAATTTGTAATAGTAAGAGAATAAGAGTGAATTAGAGTTAGAGGATGAAAATAGAAGAGAGAGTTGAGATGAAGTGAGAATGTGAGATGAAAATGAATGAGGGTAGAGGGTATTTATAGAAGATTAGGGTTAGGGTTTTTATTTTTTTAATTTTTTTTTTGCCAACGGCTCAAAACTGAGCCGTTGGGGTGAAAAACGAGGGTGCCACGTGGCACCCTCGTTTTTCACCCCAACGGCTCAGTTTTGAGCCGTTGAGGGTTTAAAATAAAAAAAAAATTATTATAGGGGGCGCAGAGAAATTTTTCCCTCTAACGTTCTAAAAAATTATTGGACTAAAAAAAAAAAAAAAAAATTAAGCAGGGGGGGTCGGGGAAATTTTCCCCGACCCGACTCGTCCCGTGATTCGTCACGGGACGAATTGGATTCGTCCCGTGACCACGGGACGGGTCAACCCGTTTCGACCCGCCCCTTAACGGGGCGGGTACGGGTTGACCCGTTAACCCGCCTGTGCGACTCCGACGAGTCGCACAGGACGGGTCGGGGCGGGTCGACGCGGGTCGACCCGCCCCGGTGGCCACCCCTATTCTGGGACTCTAATTTTTGGTTCGGGAAACGATTCTGACTGAAACGTGAACCGATCGATTGAGTTGGGCCGGGTCAGGTTTTATTTAGTTGATTGGGCCAGATGTTGTAGAAACACGAACTAACATGTCTTGATGGGCTTTAAATAAACTTGACAAAGCATTTTTAGTTGGGCCATTATTCAATTTGGATCCAAGTGGGCCCTCTCTCTTCACAACAGCTAATTTAGTCCTGTCTATGATTGGAATCAAATCTCAAGGCCCATGAAAGCAATCAACTGGGTTGGGCCTTCCTTGTGTCGAGATCTCTAAATAAAAGCTCAGTCACAGCAGGAGAATCCAATGAGCCCTCTCTCTAATGTCTGGGCACGACCCTTCTAAAAACATCCAAGTATCGTGATTTTCCACTGATCTATTGGGCCGTGGGCTGGGCCCAGTCTATTTTCAAACCGTTTTAGAGTTCTTTTGCCAATCTATTGTTGGATGGTTTATGGTTGATCACCGGAGCTTCAGTTCTTCTCGGTTCTAAAGTTGTACCATTGATGTTGATATCTGTCAATATACTACTTCATACTGTGAACAGTGCCCCTCGACTTGATCACTATTTTCTTTTCAGAGACATTAACCGCTCAAAATGGGTCCGGTGTCGCTCGAAAGCATAATACTTAAAATGGTACTCTGATTCATTTTTGGGCCTTGATGTGATTCATGTGTCATGGTATTCTTTCTAGTGGCCCGGCCTGAGTTAAAGCCCAATTACAAGCAAGGTTTACATATTATTATAATTAAACTTAATTTTTAATAAATAACAAAAAACTATCTAATAAACAGTGGACATTGTACTATCTTAACTCAGTAACTCTTAGGGATGCGATAGTTGGGAAAACGAAGAATTAAAAAGTGAGTCTTTGAGCTGAATTCAGGTGAGATCTGTTGATAAAATAAACCGGATAATAATTGGAGTGTGTTTTCTTTTCATTGGGGATGAACGTGGTATATTCACATGTTCAATTCTGTTTTCGAATTAATGAGATATTCAAGTCTAAAATTAGCCTAATTCAAAAACTAAATGGGACTAAAAGGTTGCTAAAACATTAGTCCCACATTAGACATGGGGTGGAAGTTTGAAGTGCTTAAATAGAGAAAAATGGGAACAAAGGGTGTGCCCTTTGGGCACTTGAATTTTTCACGCGCGATTGGAGGGAAACCATGCCCACACGCGGCGGCGTCGCCCGCCCGGCCTAGCGTCGGGTCCGGGCCTGGGAGCGGGTCCAACCCGGTCCGATTCTTTTTGAACCGGGCCACACAGATGCGGTACTATAGCGGGTCTCAACCCCACCCACTCCACTACCAAACTCACGCACTGCAGCGGTTGGAGAGGTTCCTGTCTGGAACAGTTGCAACGGTTCAGACAGGAACTGTCGCAACCGCTCTATGACCGTTTTGCCTCCCTATGACCGTTTTGCCCTCTAACGGATTCTCAGAAGTGCTATAAATAGCGCTCCTCTCCGTGCATTTTAACACACAGTGAAAAACAAATCTCCTCTCCTCTTCCCTCAAGGCAAAATTTAGATTTTTTTTAAGAAAAATCTGTTAATAGATTCGGTCTGAAAGAAGTACAAGAAATTCAAATCTCCTCTCCTCTTCCTCTCAAGGCAGAATTCAGATTTTCTTTTTTAAGAAAAATCTGTTAATAGATTTGTTCTGAAAGAAGTATAAGAAATTCAACAGATTCTTAAATAGAACTGTTGTCTGACTTTGTGGCTTCCTAAGACAAATATTATTCTCTTTCTCTCCTTTCTCTACAATGAATAATCCTTCAAATTTAAGACAAAATATTCTCTCTAAATTTTTCTTCATCCAACTACATTGAAATTCTGGTGAAGATACTGATTGATTACAGTTTGATTATACGGCAATTTGGCAGTGCTATCCAAATACCGTGAAGGAATGTTGTATTTTTTGAGACCAGCGTCCAGTGACCCGTTAGAACCGTAGCAGGGGACGTAATTGTCTTAAGGAGATTCACTACATGCATAATTCACTCCAATTGTTGTATATGTAAACTAACATTCTTTATACAGAGTTATACTAAAATATTTATGCTCATAATTATTACTATATATTGAGACTGACTAATACTAGTCTAATTGGTATTTAACCAAGGAAGATAATTGAAATGTGGTTCTATAATTAAGAAACGTTCTACTAAACAGAAAACCTCCCACCTGATATTCACCGACCAAGCTAATTAGATCGGTGACATTGATTAGTTGTCAGATTTATTCCTGCATTTAACAATCTTAAGAAATTACTATTCTTGAAGTTATTAGCTTCTATTCTGCTTGAAATTATAGAACTTGTCTGAGACTAATCAAGACATTATCAGTAAGACACCAAACATGCAAATTTTAAAATTAGTGTATGCTCCACTTCCTAACCTGAAGCTTGAGTAATCAGAAAAATTCGATGGCACTAAATTCATGAGGTGACAACCGAAGATTCTCTTCTACTTGACCACTCTGTATTTGGTCAAATTCCTACAAGAGGATCCACCGGAACTCAGAACTGATCGGGACTCTGTCCTTGCAGTTGATGCATGGACACAAGGTGGCTTCCTTTGCCGAAATTATAAATGGACTGAATGGCTTTCTTTACAATGTCTACAGTCCTATCACAATGGCAAAGAAGTTATGGGCAAGTCTTGATTAGAAATAGAAGACTGAGGATGCGGTACCAAGAAGTTTGTCATGGGATAATTTCTAGAGTACAAGATGGTGGATAATAAGCTGTTATAAGTCAGGTGCAAGAATTTCAACTTATCTTACATGAAATAGAGACTGAAGGTATGATTCTACCTGAAACTTTTTAGGTTGCTACTATCATGGAGAAACTCCCACCTGCGTGGAGAGATTTCAAGAATTACCTAAAGCACAAGCGCAAGGAGTTGAAGTTGAAAGATCTCATTACGTTGGAAGATCTCATTGTGAGGCTTCGGATTGAGGAGGACAACCGTAAGTCCGAGAAAATGAACAACAAGAACTCTAATGAATTCAAGGCTAATGTGATCGAGAACTCAAAGGGGAAAGCGTCTACTTTCAAAGGCTTGAAGTGGAAGAAAACTGCCTAGGAGTATAAAGGCAAAGACCAAGAAGGTGAGAACAAACACTTCAAGGGAACTTGCTACATCTGCAATAAAGAGGGACACAAAGCGAATGAATGTCGCAACCGTCCCAAAAAAATAGGAAGGACCATCCATAGGCATTCTTCACAGATCATGCGTCACCAAGCCTATCAACTGTAGTGTCAGAAGTAAATGACAATCAACAATAAGGATTGATGGGTAGATACTGGGGCCACTTGGCAAATCTACTCTGAGAAATTATTATTCTCTGATTATAAAAAAGTAGAGCATGTTAAGCAACTCTTCATAGGCAACTCAACCTTCTCCAAGGTTGAGGGAAAAGAAAAGTTATCCTGAAGTGGACATCTGAGAAGGAGCTCACACTGAACAATGTACTACATGTTCCAGATATCTGCAAGAAGCTGATCTCTGGATCAATTCTTAGTAAGAAAGGTTTAAAATGATTTTTGAATCAGATAAATTTATACTTACTAAGGGTGGGATGTATGTGGGTAAGGATTATCTTATTAATGGCCTATTTAAGGCCAATGTTACTATAGTGGATAAAAAGTCCGTATATCTGTACCCTAAACTTATTAATAAGGGAAAAACATTTGTTTATTTGTTTGAGTCTCCTATTTTATGACATGCTAGATTAGGGCATGTAAATTACAAGTCTTTGCAAAATTTGTCTAATTTAAGATATATTCCTAAACTCAACTTGGAAGAAATTCGCAAGTGTGAGAATTGTGTTGAGGCCAAGTTCGCGAAAAATTTCTTTCACTCAATTGATCAAAATACAGAACCTTTAGAGTTAATTCATAGCGACTTGTGTGATTTGAAATTTGCGCTAACAAGAAGAGAGAAAAAGTATGTTATTACTTTTATTAATGACTGTACAAGATACTGTTATATGTATCTTCTAAACAGTAAAAATGAGGTAATGAATATGTTTCTAACATAGCCGAAGTTGAGAATCAACTCAATAAGAATATAAAGATTCTAAAGTCCGATCGAGACAGAGAATATGAATCAAATGAATTTAGTGAATTATGTGCTAAATTTGGTTTAATTCATCAAACTATAACACCATATACTCCTCATCAAAATGATATTGTTGAACGAAAGAATAGATTTTGAGGGAGATGGTTAATTCCATGCTTGTAAGTTTTAGAGCTCCATAGAACTTGTGGGGGGAAGCTCTATTAACTACATATTATATTCAAAATAGAGCACCCTACAAAAAACTTGGTCTTATACCATTTGAGTTATGGCATGGAAGGGCATCTTCCTAACATTACCTCAAATATGGGTGTGTCTTGCAAAGATACTAGCACCACTGCCTAAAAAGACTAAGTTGGGAGCAAGAACAATGGACAGTATATTCATAGGCTTTGCCTTGAATAACAGTGCTTATAAATTTCTAGAACATAAATCAGAAATACCAGATATTCATGTAAATATGATTGTCGAACCTAGAGATGATGTGTTCTTTGAAGACATCTTTACATACAAACGGGAAGAAGATAAACTTCTGGGAAAAGAACACACGAGATGGCGTCCAGGGACGAAAGTCCCAAGGAACCAATTGTTAATGCGGAAGTTGAACTAAGAAGAAGTTAGAGATCAAGAATCTCAAAATCTTTTGGTTCGGATTTCATAATATTTACCATTGAAAGCTGTACGCGCTCGAAAATGAATTCGGTGTAAAATTTCCTTGGATCAATTGAAAGATTACAACAAAACAGTTTTCCGACTACAAGGGAGGGAGGATGTTGAGTCTTGAATCTTCCCTTTGTTTAAGGTTGGGTTCTTCAAGTGACAGTGGAGAGTGAATCTTGTTCTCCGTTGACCGGGTGAACGTTGAGATCTTCCGGGGCTCTTCTCTTCGGGTGGTTGACGGAGTAACACAGCTCTGTCAACCAAAACTCTCAAAGAGATTGTCGGCAAAGACTAACTTGTACGCAGCAAGTTGTTTGAAGGGTTGGACTCTCTTTCCTCCTCTCTGGAAGCTCTAAAGTCAATCTCTTTTCTCTCAGAGTTCTTCTCTCCGAAAATCCGACCCCTTCTCCATAGCAACGGGGCTATTTATAGAGGTTTCAGGGGCGTACGTGCCTCCTAAAAACACTCCATAATGGGGGTTAACTTTTTCCGTTATGTGGGCCGTGATTGGCCCCATAACCGGGACGGTTACAACTGAGGCGCGGGTTTCGACCCACGCGCCTTGGTGCGGCTGAGACGCGGGTTTTGACCCACGCGCCTTGATACTGAGACGCAGCTGTCGAGCCTCGCGCCTTGATGCTGAGACGCGGCTGTCGAGCCTCGTGCCTTGATGCTGAGACGCGGTCAAAATTAGCTTTGCGTCTAGAACTTAGAATTCTGCTTTTCAATGGATTGTCTTTTAGTGATTTTTAGACAGCCTACAAAAGCGAGTCTCAAATATTTAAAGAGGCTATGTCTACCCCAGAAGTACAAATATGAAAAGAAGCTATAAATACTTGAGAATTGACAAACTTGCCTCTTGATAGTATACTAATTTGGAGTAAGTGAATTTTCAAAAGAAATTAAAACCCGATGGATCTATTAATAAGTATAAGGCTAGATTAGTAGCCAAGGGTTATCGGTAAAAGGAAGGACTTGACTACTTCGATACTTATTCACCAGTAACAAAAATAACTTTCATTCAGATGTTAATTGTGATTGTAGTATTGCACAACTTAGATTCATCAAATGAATGCCAAGATTGCATTCTTAAATGGTGAATTAAATGAAGAAATATATATGAAGCAACCTAAAGGATTTATAGTCAAGAGCCAAGAACACAAAATGTGTAAATTGGTAAAATTTTATACGGTTTAAAGTAGGCTCCAAAATAATAGCATGAGAAATTTCGATAGTGTCATGATCAAAGATGGATTCACTATCAATGAATGTGATAAGTGTGTAGACATTAAAACAGTTTGAGATGCATGTATCATTGTTTGTCTATATGTAAACGACATGCTGATACTTGAGACTAATATTGAGTTATTAAGTTCACTAAAAGAATGTTATCTAACAATTTGACATGAAGGATCAGGGGGTTGCTAATATAATTTTAGGAATTAAAATTAAAAGAACACCAGGTGGAATTAGTTTATCTCAATCTCACTACGCGGATAAGATGATGAAAGATTCAACGAGCATGAAAGAGAATACAAATTCTTTTCTTTCACACATCCACCTTCACAAGAATACAAGCACTAGAATACTATAGTTAGAATATTCTCAGATTATCAGAAGTCTAATAATGTATTTAATGAATTACACTACATCCGATATTTCTTACGCTGTGTAATACTCTTGTTATGCAATACCCAAAATAAAATAAAATTAATTATTTAAGAAAAAAAGTATGTGTGTTTAACTTGTTTATGCCAAGATTCGAACTCATGTTCCTCTATACCAAATCCTATTATCTAAACTGTAATGCCACATTGGGTGTGATTATGAAGGTAATCTAATTTAGTTTAATAAAGTTAAAATCAAATTCAAATTTCAAATTCTCAACCGAAAGATTCAATGAGATTTTTTTTTATTTTTATCTTAATAACTAGATTCTTCTATTGAAACCTACGTATTAAAAATTCTAAACCTAAAAATCTTATCATAATATATTAATGTAATCCCTCTCCTCTTGCCTCTTAAAGAAGAAAAAAAAGAATGATAGAAAGAAGGTACTGAGATCCCAAATTCAGATTTCCTCACATATCCTTGAAAACCAACGTGGTTGGGGAATGTGCTTGGAGCGTGGAGACCGAGGAGCAGGCTACAAGATCAATCCAAATAAGTAGCTAATAACTATACTGTTAATTCATTATATGAATAGAATCTCTTCTAATTAATAGCAGGATTTTGTTAAGAAATTTTAAAATATCATGCAATAAATAATAATAAGAATCTCTTTTTATGAAATTGTAATCTCAACCATGATCTAGATAAAGTATATGATATGAATTAAGGATTTTTAGGTACATGTTTAAATCCTTGTTTTACATGAAACTTTAATCTCATTCAAGGATTAGATGAAATAAATTATGCGGATTATAAATTGTGAAGGTACACCTAGAGGGGGGTGAATAGGTGTACCGCTAATCTAATGAACTAAATGCGGAATTTAAAAACTAATTGCTACAACACTTAATGCAACCAACGAGTGTAGCTGAATTTCCGGTGAAGGGATCTGGACTAACTCCTCTTGATTCCTCTGAATAAGAGTTGAGGCGCTATATGAAGCTCTCGTGGTTAAGCACAAGTGAGGCACACACAAACAAGCCAAGCATATAATATATGAATGAGCAATATGAATAGATGCAAGGCACAATATAAAGAGAGAGAGTTAGAGTCAATGGATCAAACGCAAACAACAAGATGTGTTTCGAGGTTCGAGCACCAAGCTCTACGTCCCCGCCTTCACCGAGAAGAATTTCCAATCCACTAACTTGTCCACCTAGGCCTCCCACACAAGGAACCTCCACCGAGGATTTTGGGGCAAATACAACTGGGAGTACCGAACTCCTCTCTCAACCAATACAATCTCCACCGAGGCAATACAAACACCACCTCACATAAGAGGGGTAGCCCTTAGCCAAACAACCACAATCTACCTCTTCACAAAGAGGGATACAAATCCAAACTCCACCTCACACTAGAGGGAGCAAACAACAACCTCAACCTCTACCAAAGAGGGAGCTAACCACTACTCCAAATCAACCTCTACCAAATAGGGATACAACAAATAAAGGAGGGTAACAACTAAGTGGTTTATCTCAACCACAAACAACTTCTTTTTCCACAAAACAAAAGATCCTATAGAGAGGATAGAATGATAGTTCAAGTGTGAAAATCAAGGTGTTTTGGAAAACAAATAACAAAGAAAAATGCTTGGAAAACACTTGTAATATGATAGAAATGAAGATATAAAGCAATATCCCAAATCCCTATTTTTCTTTGATTTTTCAAACCCTTGAAAAACAATATAAAGATAGATCTTTTGAAGCTCTAAAATACTTTTTAAAACTTGTATAAACACTTTAAGAAGTGGGAAAATTTTCTCTTAAAAACCTTAATCAAAATCGCATACAAATGGGGTTTATATAGACCCAAAAGAAACTAGCCGTTGGGCTGATTTGTCAGCCTTGGCGGCTGGCGGTCGACCGGCCCGGTCAACTGCCAACAGTCAAATTTTTGACCGTTGGAGGCTAGCGGTCGACCGCCCGGTCGACCGTCCCAATCCAGAAAGCAAGTGCTCTCTGGCCGGTCGACCGCCCAAGCCTTACGGTCGACGGTCCGGTCGACCGCCCCCACCCGAGAGTGGGGTACTTGCAGTCGGGCGACCGCCCGATCGACCGGCCTAAGTGGTTGGCCAGCGTGCACGTTTTGTGCACGTCGGTCGACCGACTCTGGGTCGGTCGACCGTCTCGGTCGACCGCCAGAGCCTGGCATGCAAAGTTCTGGGACAGAAAAACTTGGTTTAAAATATTCTAAAAATCCCATAAATTCCTTAAAAATCTACAAAAATAGTTTTAGCATAATGCATTGATATACAAACTTGTGTGAAAAATTTCAACACAAATTTCAAACTTTTTGAACCATTTTTGTGACTTACAAATTTTGCCGAAAATCAAAAACCGTATTTTTCCAAATTTGGATTTTTGAATTGAAAATACGATTTGTCCAAAACTCATCCAAATACAAAAACATGATACTTAAACACTTTTAGGCATGTTGCATAAGGATATAAGTCCAATATATATGAACATATATATATATATATCCATGTTTTGACTTTAATTACAAAAATATGTTTTGTTAGAATACAAAAACTAAAACACATGAATAGGCATATGAAAATAAGTTTGTTAAGATATAAAGCATACATGTATATAGAACAATTCTAATATACATAAAACCAAGTAAACTTGTTTTGATATAATATCTATTCATGAAAATCAATATCGGTTAAACAAAAAACTGAAAACCAATATTCAAAACATAAAACGTGTGTGTTGTGAACTTGAGCACATCACACTATCTAGTCTTTACAAATGGATCTAAATACAGAACTAAACTAGGTACCGAAGTCTCTTGATGAACTCTATCTTCAAGCCGACTGGATCCAAACCGTGATCCACCGAGCTAGACTCCAACGTGTGCTATATATGATCTTGATGCTCGGACTCTTGAATCACCAAGTGAGAAGCTCCAAAACACCTTTGTTGAAGCTAATCACCTACTAATATCTTGATTAAGGATCTGAAACTAAACATCACAAGATTATTAGTAAACATAACTACATGAGTTAATCATCATCAAAACTAGAGTGGAAGGCCTCTGGGCCAACAATCTCCCCCTTTTTGATGATGACAAAACTCATGGAGTTATATATGCATGGATTAAAGTTAAGCTTCAAGGAAGCTCCCCCTTAACACATGCATATCAATAAACAATAAGATATGCAATAAATACTAAACATGACTATGCATAAAACAATGAAATGAACATACTCTTGATACCAAACTAAAACATGAATAGCATAAACATGCGCTTCCAAACTTTTAAAAATAAATTCTTTTTCTTTTTTTTTTAAAATACATGCTCTTGATACCAATCAATTAAAAAAATTAATCAATCAATAGAAGCTCTTGACACCAAAAAAAATGAACTATATTGAAAACTCAACTATATGCATATAAAAACTCAAATACATGCATATAAACTCAAATACTTCTCCCCCTTTTTGTCAATCATCAACAAAGGGGTAAAAGAAAACAAAACAAAATGTTCTCCTCCTTTTATCTAAAACAAAAATGATACCAATAAGGGGTGCAATCAAAACTAATGTGATACCAAAAAAATATGTCATTGAAGTGTATATTGATACCAATTGAAAGTGAACATAAAAACATTTAAGAAATGCCTACCAATTGAAAGTAAATGAGGCATTGAAAACAAGTTTCAATCAAACATTTTTATATCAAAATGAAAACATATACCAATTGATAGTAAAAACAAAATCTTGATACCAATTGATAAGTAAACAAAATACCAATTGAAAGATGAAATACGAATTTTCTCCCCCTTTATGAAATACCAACTAAAATGATGCATAAGCTTGTATTAGGATACTAATTGAAAACTAATCAATTGAAACATGATAGTCATTAAAAAATCAAGCTTATCATAATCAAAATCTGTGCTCCAAGATATAGGGATATAATAAGCACAAATAAGACAAATATATATGTATGAAAAATTTTAATACCAATTAAAATTGATACTCTTTGAAGTGAAAGCATACATACATAAAAAATATATGAGTATACGAAAAAAATGTCAATATTGATACCAATTGAAAAAAATCTAATGATACCAATTTGAAACAACAATAATATCAAGTGTATATCTCATAATACCTTTCCATCCATTTCATGCACAAGTTTAAAAGGATTTTCAATATTAACATACAAGGTATGGTCTCCCAACCAATCGCCCATGGACGGGTAGGGGTTTTCAAAAATAGGTTTGAAAATAAAGTATGTTTGAAAAACTCTACCATAACAAAGAATACCGCAATTAGTTAAATGAAAAACTTGTAAACTAGTACGAAATCCTTCAAGTAAGGAATAAAACAAATTATATTTCATAAAAAATATGTAAATCACATGGTCACTAAACACTCAAAGTCCATAAAGCCGATATCATACTCATGAAAACACAATCATGAGAAACATTTAATGAAGTGAGTGCACAAGTGTAATGTGAATCACATAATCATGAAATTAGGTGATTGAAGCTTGAACCTGCACACAAAATACAAACTTTTAGAACTTTAAAATAAAGAGTGCAAGTGCTCAATTCTACCGCGATAGCAAGTGGTTATGCGGGTCGTGATCCACAAGGAGGGTTAGCGATAGAAGCGTTCAAGATTTGTATTGAAATCTTTGTGAAGAAAAACGAAGGTTCTTTTTTGTTTTAAGAAATGAAAATAAAAAAGAGAGTTAGGTTAAAGTTAAAAAGAAAGCGATAGATGAGAAGGTCGAAAAAATCAGAAAATGACTATGTATAAAGAAAATGAAAGAGTGAAAGAGATTTGGAAGATGTCGAGTTGGTGATCTAAACTAAGAAAGAAAAGAAAGAAAATTAAAGAAGTACTCACCTAGTTTGGTTGAAGACTTACCTGGAACTCTTGCATGTTCTACCTTACTTCGGAGGCTTTCAACGCATAAGCCATAGGATCGAGCTCAGTCCCCATTCGCATTATATCATCAAGATGAACAAGAATGAAGTGATACAGATCTTGAGGAGGAGAACGTCATCATGAATAATTGTTGGCACTCACGAAAATATTGTTATACTTATGCTTCTAGATTCACTTGCATTCTCATCAAAACCAAAAGAGGTAAAGTAGAAAGAAGGAGAAGAAAATGAAAGTAAAGAAGAACATAAAAAAAATATTACCTTTTATTGCTTGAAACGATGAAGAAAGGAGGAGGGTACATCGGTGTCACTCTCAACATAAGCCTCTCTCTTACTTACATGAATCTCAATCTAACCTAAGCTTACATACAAATTAAAATTACATAAAAAGAAAATAAAAACCTATACTACAAAGAATGAAAACTGGACTAAATCCTATCTCTGCATGGTCGTCCCATTTCAGTGCAAATTCTGCCCTTTTATAGGTAAAAACCCAACCTACAGGAGAGGATAAAGATAGGGGAGCAAACACTCCCCCTAACTCCATAACGGAGCCGCAGAAACGCGGCTTTGGCCATGTTTCTGCGGCCAGGGTATGGCTAGGTGGTGACACCCTATTGGTGGAGCTTCCTGGCTTCTCGTTCTGACTTTATCTTCAGTTAGATTTGCAGTTTAAGTCTGGGATTTTGACGAAATGGCCTTTAATTTTTGCTTCAACCGATCGATTCTGGGAGGATTCTTTTCAACGGTTTTCAACCTCTCTGATTTTGTCCTGATTTACTGAGTTCGAATTAATTCTAATTTAATACAGAATTTGGTGGGCTTTTGGGCTCATTTCTCTTCACTCTCCTTTAGGAATGGGCCTGCAAATAAATTAAACATTTAATTAGGACAATGCAGAGTTTATTCTATAATAAGTATGAGAATATAATAATAAATGTGCAACATTAGCGACCAATCACACCCCCATACCTATCTTTTGCTCGTCCTCGAGCAAAACAACTAAACTATACTAAGGATTATTAGACCACTTTCGCAGGTCATGCGATTGCACTGAGCATGTGCAATAAGCCGTTAAACCTCTAAGTTTTCCCTAGAGGATGAGTTTTGTCTCGTGAGGGTTTTCAGTGGATTACACCCACAAAATCCATAAAGAAAGAGAAATAAAGAGTTAGTATTTTCGAAAAGTATTTTGAAAGAGAAAAATATTTGAAATTTAGCTAAATGACCATGCCGGCTATAATAAGTACATTTATAAATTCTTCCATATTTAAAAGCATAATGAGCATGTGATTTATGAACATGTGATTTGTGAACATGTGGTGTTTTAGCATGATTGACATGTGATGTGTTGGCATGAACATGTGGAGTTTTAGAATGTGATGGTTTATCATGTTTAACATGTGAAGTGTGCATATGTTTCTTTGAAAGCATTTCTTCTAGTTTAATATTGTTAAATGCACATTCTTTTAAAATACTTTTCAAATCATTTATTTTAGTTTTTAAAATAAAAATCTCATTTTCATCAATTTTAGGATATTTAGCTTAGCATGCAACTCCATAGGCATCAAACTCTCTTTGTGTTGAAATGATAGTAGAAGATAGTTCATCGTTTTCTTTTGTAAGAGTAGCAATATGATTGTTAAGCATTTCATTTTCCTTTTTTAACTTTAAACAATCTTTCTTCTTATAATCAAAACTTTTTGAAAGTTCAATGAAACCTTGTAATAACACTTCTTTGCATATTCCAATATCATCATAAGATGGTTCGAAAGTTACCTTAGGTGTGTTTGCTATGAAACACATGTTAGCTGTGTCAACTTTATCTTTGGATTCACTTTCTGAATCCCAAGTGGTTTTGAACGCCTTCTTTACAAACGGCTTCTTTTACTTCATGAAGGAAGATATCTTGTTCTTGAAATCTGGACATTCGGCCATGATGTGTCCAGGTTTTTGACAGTTGTAGCATGTGATCTTCTTCTCCTCCTTTCCTTCCTATCGCCTCCTATGGTTGAGCTTTTTCTTGTGATACATTCTTTTTACATTTCTCACAAGAAGAGATAGCTCTTCATCTTCTTCTTCATCTTCTTCATCATCGAAGATGGTGGAGGTAAGTTTGAAAGCAATAGACTTTTCTTTTGAGGCGCCGCTTCTTCTCTAGCCTTTTTCTCCATCTCATGAGTCTTAAGGTTACCAATAAGACCAATGAGCTCCATCTCGTCTTTTTGTTCAATTCCTTCAAGGTGGTAGCTTTGATTTCCCATGATGAAGGGAGCGCACAAATTACCTTACGCACCTTTTGGTCGTTGTTGATTTCATCACCTAGAGAAGTAAGAGCATTTGTGATTTTAGTAAACTTAGTAATCATATCATCAATAAATTCATTTTATTGCATTCTAAAACTTTCATATTGGGAACGCAAAAGATCTATTTTAGCTCTCTTGACTTGTGATGTTCCCTCATGAGTGACCAATAAGTGTTGTCAAATCTCATAGGGGGATCTTTAATGGATAACCCGTGTTAAGTCATCCTCATTTAATGCTAAAAGTAAGGCATTTTGAGCCTTCGAATTTGCATCAACTTTCTTGGAGGTAAGATCGGGCCAAGTGTCCCCCTCACCTTCGGGTGCACTATAGGGCTTTGTCAAAGACTTAGCAACTCGCCTACCTAGAGATTGCAAAAATATGTTCATCCTAACTTTCTATATGGAAAATTTGAGTCCATCAAATTTGGGAGGGGTCTTAATGTTATCAGCCATTTTTACTAGTGGATGAATGAAGATATGAAAATAGTGATTAGCAACTTATAGGATCTCTCTAAGGATGTAAAGCTAAAAACTAGAGCTCTTACTCTGATACCAATTGAAATCACACCTAGAGGGGGGGTGAATAGGTGTAATGCTAATCAATGCACAAATTAAAAATGAGATGATGTAACGATCACTCAAAGTAAGATTAGATATCGTATACCCCGTGAAGGGCTCTGAACTTCTTCCTCATGATTCTCTAAATAAGAGTTCGAGGTACACAATGCAATCTTGTTGTGAGAGTATAAATCGACAATATGAGAATGAATGAATAGAAAGTAAAAGATAAAAGTAAACTAATTGCAAACACAGAGATTTGTTTAGAGGTTCGAGCATCCAGCTCTACGTCCCCGCCTTCACCCAGAAGGATTTTCGATCCACAAGAATTTTCACAAAGGATTACATTCACTAGGGAGTACCCAACTCCTCAATCACACTCCTCTAGTTTAGAGGTAGTGTAGCCACAAGTACAATAATCACTTGGTGATCAAAAGACCACAAACTCTCTTTTGAAAAACTTTTCTTTACAAAAACTAGAGAATAATATGTAGGATTGAAGCTCAAGGAGTGAAAATAAAACAAAGTAGAAGAGAGATTTGATTCAAAAACTTCAGAAGTAAATCAAAGATTAGAGCACAAAAACTGAGAGTAAAACACTTCTTTCAAGAATACTCAAACTTTGAAATCTTTGCAATAATTGTTGTGATTAACGTCAACCCCAACCACCCCTATTTATAGGATTTAGGTAGGGATTAAAGAGTAAATATCTATTTGGACTAAGCAGGTGTAATTAGACCAAAATACAGTCTAAAACCATGTTTTAAGAGAAAACCCACGTTTTAAAACATGTTTAAAAAACTAGCCGTTTGGCAGAAATGTCTCTCACGGTCGCGGTCAACCGATTTTCAAAAAATTATGACTGTTGGTTAAAGCCGGTCGATCGCCCGGTCGACAGTCCCAAACCGAGAGTTTGGGTCCGTTAGTCGGTCGACCGCTCGGTCGACCGTCACGGGGTCCAGTCGACCGCCCGATCGACCGGGAAACGTGCACACATGCACACCCCCATGGGTCGAACTACGGTCGACCGCGCGGTCGACCGTTCTGACCTGAAACAGAGCCGGTCGACCGCCCGGTCGACTGTAACAGGTCATAAGTTGAAAATTCTGTTTGAAATATGATTTGAAGATATGTTATTTTCCAAGGGATTTTTGCAAAGGCTTAGTAAAATACAATAAACAAAGTATTCACATACTGAAATAGGACTTAAAGAATTTAACAAGAGTCAAAAATAGTCTTTTGAAAACACGCGCAATTTTTTATGTGTGTAGGGTATTTGAGCTTCAATACTATATACTATTCTTTTACAAACTAACAACACAAAGATCTATAGGTGGGCATCTCTGAACAATGTTGTTGAGGCAGAGACTCTTATCCTATGAGTGAGACCTCTTGAGCCATCAATCTTGTAACATGCTTGAGAATGCTTGAGCCATCAGGACTAGTACAAACCTGAAATTCATTATAGAACTTCTATTAGTACCAAATAACTTTTATATGTTTTGCTATCATCAAAACGCATAAACCGAAGAGTGTAACTTTAGGGCCAACAATTTTGACAAGTATAAGCAATCCTAATTATGATTTTCCTATTCTTTAAAATTGACTTAATTTCTTACAGAAAAAATATATCAAAATATTCTTCTTTTCTTTCAAAAAGTTTTTTTATATATATAATTTTTTCTTTGTTTTTTTTATATTAGTCATGTTAGACATGTTAGAGCCCTCCCCCATGCTTATCTCATGCATTGTCCCCAATATGTGAAAGAAATGTAAAATTTCAAGTAATCTATAAGTCATAGGATTATTATACCTTAGTCATTTCTAAACTAAGTCTATATTCAAAAACTTTTTTCAATTAAGATAAGGATTTAAAATTATATTTCTCATCTATTCTATTATTTTACCCTAAGTCATATGCACCTTGTGATCGTGAAAATTTAGCTCAGAATTCTTCAACTCTAACTCTTATGCCTTATTATTTTTTTTATTTATGGCAGTAATACCCCTTAGCTCTATTAGGCTTTCTAATTCACCCATGTAACGAGCCTTATTCAGTGACTCCCAAATAGACAATTTTAGGGCACCGGTTAAGAAAACACCCTAAAGACTTAGGACTCGAGCAAATAAGGCCACAAAACTAAGGATTTTTATTTATACGAATCACTTTTAGGTGCGGATACTTATGCTTCATGAGGCACAAATACCCAGCTTAATCAGAAGATTATTTTTTATATAATAAATATTTTTTATGTATATAAGGCATAAGAATCTTTGTTTTAGAACCCTAAGTGTGTAAGTGTATAGAGTATGCATATTTCATCAAGGTAAAAATCACGACTAAATTACTTTTTTAATCTTTCTTCCTAACCTCAAAATCAAACAAATAATTTTATTTTACCAAGTACAAGAACTCCTAATTGTGATCCTCTTATTTCTTAAAATTAACTTAATTTTTTACAAAAATAAGTCAAAGTATTATTTCCTTTTCAAAAAGTTTTAAAGAAAGATTTTTTTTTTTAAAAATTAGTGAAGTTAGCATGTTAGTAAACCCTCCCCCACACCTAACTCATGCATTGTCATCAATGTATGAATGAAATGCAATAATACATGAAAAAGAAAAAAGGGAAGGAAAATTGTCACCTCAAGGTGGTGATTCCGGTGGTGGTCTCCTTGGGCCAAGTGTTTCTGCCCAATCTAGATATTGTGGACTTTCATGAAACTCACCTTTCATCACCTCTTTCTTATTAAGATTTTTATACTCCCCAATATGAATAGGATCATACAAGATCCTAGCATGAAAATTTTTCCGGTTATATGACCAGTCTTCGAATATCATCACAGAATCATATTGCTCTAAACCTTGGTCCAACAATGGTAGGTGATTTGTGGATTGGATGATTTGGGCTCAACAATGAAAGAAATGGGAATCGATACTGACTCAGAAATAAAACTCAAATCATGTTTAGATTCGAGAGTAGGAGTTGGTCATGAGATTGTTCCAAATCATAGAATTGAAATTCACATTCATTTCTCAATAATGGAATGTGACTATCCAAAATAAGTGGTTCATGTTCAAGCTCTATAGGGATAGGAATCAGTGTTGGCCTCAGAATTAGGTCCGAATCGGGTAAGGATACTGGAGTCAACATAGATTCAAAAAGTAAAATTGAATCACAATATTGAAAATTAGTGTCACATTCATCTTCAAGTTTAATCTCATTGAAATGAAAACTTACCAATTTGTCAATTGGTTGATATTGGTCAAGTTCAAAATTATGTGATGAAATCGAATCTTGTTTAAAATCTCCAAGATATCATGATTCTTTGTCAATATGGCTAGGAGAATCAGGAGTGATAAAAAATGTGTAAGGTAGAGTTTTCTCAATTCTATCATTAATTGTTTTGACCAAATGACTCACTTTTACTTCTAACCTATTGAGAGATTTGAGATGATCCATTTGGGATAAAATAATATCATTTTGGGACTGAATCATGAATTCCATAGTCTTTTCTAATTCAACCGGTTCTTTTTGTTGTGGTTGGACTTGAAAATTAGAGTAAGGATCTTGGATTATGGAATTGTTTGGGAGAATTGAGTCCGCTATGATTTGTACTTGTCATGTGGACTCAAGGAAGGCTTCAAAAGTCTTTTCTAAAGAAGATTTCTCTTCTATAGGTTGGTCTTGGTATGGATTATATGAAGTTGTTTGTTGGTAAGGTTGTTGATGGTAAGACTTGGGGGAGTTGCATCCCCACTGACTCCATAAAGAGTAGTGATGATTGTCCCATTCTTGTTCATAATATTGGGATTGGAGCATATATTAATTCGGATAAGACCAATCTGGCATACTTGGTTGGTTAGAGTTAATGTTATGTAATGCCGGGTTGCAATATCCGAATTGAAAGAGGTTGGGGCGAAATATGAATTTAAGTTTTATCCATTTTCACAAGAACAAACAAAAACAAACAAATAAACAAACAAGAAAATAAAGAAAAATCTAGCTTATGTTAGGGTAGAGCTTAAACTTAGACGACTTCTAACTGTTGATTATCCATAGGAGGTATATTGCAGAACCTGACCATAAGTTAATAGGTCAGGTAGGGGCAAAATTGGTGGGAGGTATCCGTACTAAGCAACGGGCCTAATTATGCCAAACCACTAGCCTTTGAGGTTTCGCCCCTCAATCCCCAACCTTAGACACCGATTTGGTAAGAGTCAACTTCTAATAACTTCCCTCTTAAGTCAATCCCTATTTGAATCTGTGATGTCCCTAGGGCCAACATCTACTCAATTTTATATTAGGCTGGGTTAGTGAGTGAGGAGATGATTTTTAGGCTAAGGAAGGGTAATGACTTCCCCACCTTATCCTGTTTAAGGATATGCCCTTAGTCTTTTTACTGTAGTGTACAAGTATAAAGCAAAAGGTAACATTCAAGCAATATGAATTACCCAAAATATATTTTCTAAATTATATGTAATGCACACATACCTTTGCTCCAACACCTCCAACACTCTTTAACAGTAATGTAAAAAAACAAAATAGACAGATGCCCTAAGATGCAGGAGAGTCTAAACGATTTTTAGCATTTAGAAAGCAACAGGTTACTGTTGATTAGAAATATGTACAGAGTGAGTTAAACAGCTAAACTAATAACTGCAGAGAGCTAATCTCTGAAAAGAGACCTGCAAGAGACTACAGTTAGTAGTTCACCATAGTTGTCCGCTTTGATGCTCTACCTTCTTGGACAGAGGCACAGAGTAGCAATATGTCCACTGCAGCTCTTAGTTTTCTGTAATAGGCCCTTGTACACCAAAACAAAAAAAGAAAAAGGGATTAATTCGTTAAAATAAATCAAAAAGAAAAGAAAACTTACCATCCCTCCTCGGCAACAGTGCCAAAATTATGATAGAGCCAAACCTGCACAAAAAATATACAGAAATTTAGAACAGTGCTAGGTCCTCAATTCTACCCTATAACCTAAGACTAACGGGTTGTGATCTACAAGGAGGGACAGCGATGGAAGTATTGTGTAAGTTTCTCTCTTTTAATTTATTGAAACTAATTAATATTTATCTTCTCAGTTTTATAAAAAGAACATAAAAATGTTAAGTTAAGAAAGAGATGGTAGACGAAGAGATGGTGGTATTGTTATATTTTAGTTATAAAAGAAAAGGAAACAAAAAGAGATAAGAAAAGTATCAAAAATCAGAAATAAAAAGAAATAAAAGAAGAATATTTACCTCTACTATTGAACTATAATGAAATTTATCTTAGCATGGAGTAAAGCAAAGTAATAGAAAAGAATAAAGAAAAGTAAGGCTTGGGGAGATTGAGCACAATGAGAAAAGTGGGAAACTCAATTGATTGTCACCTTCAATATAAGGTTCTTTATGAAAAGATTATAATAGTGTCACTCTGCAATAACTCTTCCTCTCTTTTGATCATGTAACTCTCTCTAGCCTAAAACTAAAATAAAAAATAAAAATTACATTGAAGAAGAAAAGAAAAACCTAAACTAAAGCTCTCTCTGAGATGGTGTGTATTCTGCCTTTAAGGTATGAGGGTATTTATAGAAGAAAACCAGAGAGATAGAAAGCGTATGAAGATAGGAAAAGCTGGATATTTCTGAATTTGAATTCTTCCCTTATCTCTAAACTTGATTTGATTTATCCAGAAATTCAATTCTGATCTGCAGCCTTTTGGTGTATTGATTGTCAAATATTACTTATCAAATGATAGAATTGGAAAGAGTGATCAACAGAAGAATTGTAGCCCTTTAAGTCTTCTTTCTGTAACATCATGAATCATTAGAATTTAGTTTCAGTAGCGAAAGTTATGTTTAAAATGCTAAACTATATCTAGCCTGGATCCGAATCAAAATTGCTTCATCTCATCTGTTGATCTTCTTTTTATCCATTTATCCTCTTATATTTTCAGTTTGTCTTTTAGAATTGATATGATATCCATTTATCTTTAGCAAAACGGATAGGGTTTTTAAACAATCCATTTTTTTCTTGAATATAATATATCCAGTTTTAGATAAAATCTTCTAGAACTTTTGGATTTGAATTGATCCCCTTTCTTTTGAACTTTTGAATTTAATTGGATAAATTTTATGATTATCTTCTCTCTATCATACCCTGCATGAATTAGGACATTAGGACAAGTTATTTGCAATATTCATTATAGAATATATGTAAGAATGTAATAATATTTATGCAATATATGTATCCAAACTCACCCCCACACTTATCTTTTGCTCGTTCTCGAGCAAAACAAAGAGAAAAGAAAAACTAAACTGACCAACCTAACCCACTTTTGTTGAAATTACGGTTGCACTTAACACGTGCAACAAGCTATTAAACCGCTAGGTTACCCCTAGAGGACGAGTTTTGTCTCGAGAGGGTTTTTAGTGGATTGCACCCACAAAATTCATGCAGAAAAAGAAATGAATTGTTAGTATTTTTTGAAAACGCATTTTGAAAGAAAAAATATTTGAAGTATTAATGTAAAATTTCAAGTAATCTATAAGTCATAGGATTATCAAAACTTAGTCATTCCTAAATTTAGTCTTTATTCAAAAACTTGTTTTCAACTAAGGTAAGGATTAAAATTGTATTTCTCATCTAGTCTATTATCTTACCCTAAGTCATATTCACTTTATGATCATAAAAATTTAGCTCAGAATTCTTCAACTCTAACTGTTATGCCTTATTATTATTTTTTTATTTATGGCGGTAATATCCCTTAGCTCTATTAGGCTTTCTAATTCACCCATGTAACGAGCCTTATTCAGTGACTCCCAAACCAGACGATTTAAGGGCACTGGGTGAGAAAACACTCCAAAGACTTAGGACTCGAGCAAATAAGGCCACAAAACTAAGGATTTTTATTTATATGAACCACTGTTAGGCGCGGATACTTATGCTTCATGAGGCACAAAAACCCAGCTTAATCAGAAGATTATTTTTTTATATAATAAATATTTATGTATATAAGGTATAAGAATATTTGTTTTAGAACTCTAAGTGTGTAAGTGTATAAAGTATTCATATTTCATCAAGGTAAAAATCAAGATTAAATTACTTTTTAATCTTTCTTCCTAACCTCAAAATCAAACAAATAATTTTATTTTGACCATGTACAAGAACTCCTAATTGTGATCCTCTTATTCCTTAAAATTAACTTAATTTTTTACAAAAATAAGTCAGAGTATTATTTTCCATTTAAAAAGTTTTAAAGAAAGATTTTTTTTTAATTAGTGAAGTTAGCATGTTAGTAAACCCTCCCCCACACCTAACTCATGCATTATCATCAATGTATGAATGAAATGCAATAATACATGAAAAAGGAAAAAGGGAAGGAAAATTGTCACCTCAAGGTGGTGGATCCGATGGTGGTCTCCTTGGGCCAAGCGTTTCTGCCCAATCTAGATATTGTGGAATTTCATGAAACCCACCTTTCATCACCTCTTTCTTATTAAGATTTTTATACTCCCCAATATGAATAGAATCATGCAAGATCCTAGTATGAAATTTTTTCCGGTTATATGACCAGTCTTGGGATATCATCACAGAATCATATTGTTCTAAACCTTGGTCCAACAATGGAATGTGATTTTGTAGATTGGATGATTTGGGCTCAATAATAAAAGAAATGGGAATCGATACTGACTCGGGAATAAAACTCAAATCACGTTTAGATTCGAGAGTAGGAGTTGGTCATGAGTTTGTTCCAAATCATAGAATTGAAGTTCACATTCATTTCCCAATAATGAAATGTGACTATCCAAAATAAGTGGTTCATGTTCAAGCTCTATAGGGATAGGAATCAGTGTTGGCCTCAGAATTAGGTCCGAATTGGGTAAGAATACTGGAGTCAACATAGATTCAAAAAGTGAAATTGAATCACAATATTGAAAATCGGTGTCACATTCATCTTCAAGTTCACATTGAAATGAAAACTCGCCAATTTGTCAATGGATTGATTTTGGTCAAGTTCAAAATTATGTGACGAAATCGAATCTTGGTTAAAATCTCCAAGATACCATGATTCTTCGTCAAGATGGCTAGGAGAATCATAAGTGGTCGAAAATGTATTAGGTAGAGTTTTCTCATTTCTATCATTAATTGTTTTGACCAAATGACTTACTTTTACTTCTAACCTATTGAAAGATTGGAGACGATCTATTTAGGATTGAATAATATCAGTTTTGGGACTGAATCATGAATTCCATAGTCTTTCCTAAGTCAAACGGTTCTTTTTGTTGCGGTTGGACTTGAAAATTAAAGTAAGGATCTTAGATTTGGAAATTGTTTGGGAGAATTGAGTTTGCTATGATTTGTACTTGTCGTGTGGACGCAAGGAAGGCTTCATAAGTCTTTTCCAAAGAAGATTTCTCTTCTATAGGTTAGTCTTTGTATGGATTACATGAAGTTGTTTGTTGTTAAGGTTGTTGATGTAAGACTCGGGAGAGTTGTATCCCCTCTGCCTCGGTGAAGAGTGGTGATGATTGTCCCATTCTTATTCATAATTCTGAAATTGGGGCATATATTGATTCAGATAAGACCAATCTGGCATACTTGATTGGTTAGAGTTAATGTTATGTAATGCCGGGTTGGTAATATCCGAATTGAAAGAGGTTGGAGTGAAATATGGATTTGAGTTATAACAGAATAATTGTAATTATAAACCATTTTCACAAGAACAAACAAAAACAAACAAATAAACAAATAAGAAAATAAAGAAAAATCTAGCCTATGCTAGGATAGAGCTTAGACCTAAACGACTCCTAACTGTTGATTATCCACAGGAGGTATATTGCAGAACCTGAACACAAGTTAATCGGCCAGGTAGGGGAAAGATTGGTGGGAGGTATCCGTGCTAAGCAATGGGCCTAATTATGCCAAACAACAAGCCTTTGGGGTTTCGCCCCTCAATCCCCAACCTTAGACACCGATTTGATAAAAGTTAACTTCTAACAACTTTCCCCTTAGGTCAATCCCTATTTGAGTTCGAGATGTCCCTAGGGCGAACGTCAACTCAATTTTATGTTAGGCTAGGTTAGTGAGTGAGGAGATGATTTTTGGCTAAGGAAGGATAATGACTTCCCCACCTTATCTTGTTTAAGGATATGCCCTTAGTCTTTCTATTGTAGTGTACAATTATAAAGCAGAAGGTAACATTCAAGCAATATGAATCGCCCAAAATATATTTTCTAAACTATATGCAATGCACACATACCTTTGCTCTAGCACTCTTTAACAGTAATGTAAAAAAATGAAATAGACAGATGCCCTAGGATGCAGGAGTCTAAACGTTTTTTAGCATTTACAAAGCAACAAGTTACTGTTGATAAAAAATATGTACAGAGTGAGTTTGTAATACCCCGTTCCTGGAATACGTACTTAGTTGCGTATTCAGATTTTCGATCGTATTTTTCGATTCGTTTTCTGTATTTATTCTGTATTATGAATTCCTTACATGATTGTTTTGTCTTGGTTTTGGATTCGTGGATTCGGAGTCAACCTTGGTTGAACCGAAGGCCCGAATCCCAGAGTATTGCTCGGTTTGGACAATTCCACTATTCCGATTTGACCGATTTCTGTTTCAACCATCATTTTCCAATATTCTAGATTTTATGTGATTTTCTGGATTTTTCTGGAATTAAAAGGAATATTTTCAAAACCGGTGTCGGCCAGTGCCGCTGACCGATTCCTGGATTTTTAATTCTTAAAACGGTTTGGAATTTCTAAATGATCCTTTAGACATTATTACTTAGAATCATATTTTCTACCTACATTCTTTTTCTGGGGATTTTATGATTTTATGGAAATTCCACCGGAGTCGGCAGTTAGCTGGTTCCGGGATTTTAGTTTTAAAACTATAAAGTATTCTTAAAACGGCTTTCACGATACATCTTATAATATCATTTTCTATCTAAATTCATTTTTTGAGATTTTCCAGAATTTATCGAAAATTCACCGGTTTTGGTGTCGACGGTACCGCCGGAAGATTCCAGGATTTTTAATTTGAAATCTGCATTGTATTTCTCGAATCCGATTTCACCGAGCATCTTAAAATATTATTTTCTATTTTGAGGATTTTCGGAACGATTCCGAAACAGTCGGATTTTTACCCTATTTTAATAATATTATTTTTGTTGTTTCTCTTCCCCCAATTCTCTTTTTCCCTTCCCCCCAAAAGTCAACCTGCCACATCACCTCCTCCCATCACATCTCAACCACTCCCATCACATCAATCATTCCTTAATAAATAAACCCCCCTTTTTCTTTTCTTTCTCTTTTTCCTTTTTCTTTTTCTTTTTCTTTTTTTCTTTCTCTCTCTCTTCTCCTTCCTCTCTTCTGCGAGCCCAGCGAGGCCGCCACCTCCCTCCTCCCTCTCCGGCGCCGTGGCGGAGCTGACCGCCGCCGGCACGACGCCGGCGGCCTTGGGCGCGGCCAGGGGGCCTCGGGCCCCCTGTGCGCTGTGCAGGGGAGGGGCAGAGCCCCCTCTCTTCTCCCCTCTCTCTCCCTCTCTGTTGAGCACGCCGGCGGCCAGGACCGCCGCCGGCGGCCCTGTCTGTGGAGGGGAGGCGCAGCCTCCCCTCTCTCCCTCTGATTGGGCTCGCCGGCGGCCCGGACAGCCGCCGGCGGCCACTTCGTGTGGAGGGGAGGCGCGGCCTCCCCTCTCTCCTTCTCTGTTGGGCGCGCCGGCGGCCAGGACCGCCGCCGGCGGCCCTGTGCTGAGAGGGGGGCAAACCCCCTCTCTCTCTCTCTGTGTTGCAGGGGGGCAACAGCCCCCCTGGTTGCCTTGCTGGAGGGGGGCAAAGCCCCTCCTGTGTTTCATTTGAGGGGGCAGCCGCCCCCTCCTCTTCCGGTGGCCGGCGCCGCCCGGCGCCGCCACTTGGCCGGCGGCCAG
Source organism: Agave tequilana (assembly GCA_038442645.1). Classification (NCBI taxonomy): domain Eukaryota; kingdom Viridiplantae; phylum Streptophyta; class Magnoliopsida; order Asparagales; family Asparagaceae; genus Agave; species Agave tequilana. The sequence goes on along the minus strand of JAVJIF010011849.1, from coordinate 16,046 downwards.
GCCGGGCACCCCCAGCAGGGGGGTGCTGTGCGTGGATCCAGAGAGGGGCAAAGCCCCTTCTCTGTTTCTCTCCTCTCTCTCTCTCTCCTGGACTCTCCCTCTCTCTCTCTCTTGGATCCCTCTCTCTCTCCTGTTTCTCTCTCCTCTCTTTCTCACTCTAGCTCTCTCTCTCTCTCTCAACCGCACCCTCTCTCTCTCCTGATTCTCTCTCTCTCATCATCATCTTTCTCTCTCTAGAAATCTCTCCTCTCTCTAGAAATCTCTCCTTCTCTCTCTAGAAATCTCTCTCTAGATTCTCTCTCTAGAAATCCCTCTTTCTCTCTCTTCACTTTCTCTCTCTAGAAATCCCACTTTCTCTCTCTAGACTTTCTCTCTCTACCTACTCTCTAAAAATCCCTATTTTCTCTCTCTAGAATATCCCTTTCTCTCTCTACATTTCTCTCTCTAGAAATCACTGTTAGTCGACTACCCATTTCATCTAGTCGACTAACTTTTCCTGAGCCAAAACATCAACTCTCTGTATCACAGATTTGGTCGACTTAACATAACTGTTAGTCGACTTGTCATGTCTGTTAGTCGACTACTCGATTCATCCAGTCGACTAACTCTTCCTGATTCCAGAATCCCAACTCTTGGCCCCAGTCGACTTAACCAATTATTAGTCGACTTAGGACCCTTAGTCGACTACACCCTTGACCCTAGTCGACTAACCTTCCCTGAACCTGAAACCCCAACTTTCTGTATCTCAGTTCTAGTCGACTTGACCTTACTATTAGTCGACTTAGAGTATCTGTTAGTCGACTACCTATTTTACTCCAGTCGACTAACTTTCCTGAACCAGAAATCCAGCTCTCTGGATCACAGTCTTAGTCGACTACCCCATCTTCCTAGTCGACTAACCCCTCTATTAGTCGACTACCCTGTCCACCTAGTCGACTAACTTTACCTATCTGTCTTAGTTGATCCCTTCCTTGAACATGAACCTTACCCCCTAGACTTATATCACATCTTGGTGTGGCTTGACTTGTCACTTGACAAACACCATCTTCACTTCCCTTCTCTCTTTCTCTCTCCTCCTCACTCTACATATTTATATATCCTATTTTATGGCGTGCCCCGGATTTCGTGGATTTCGGACCTTTCGGCTTTTCGGTGATGCAGGCGAGTGTTCTCACTCGCTACCCTCTTACTTCTTATGTCATTGATTATGCGCATGTTCTTGCTTTAGCTTTCATGTATTTTATTTCATGTGCTATGACTTTTATTGCTTATACCATGCGTGGCCGACCCTTCGTGGTCGTGGACTTTGGATTACTTTTATGTTACACTTGCCCTACTACTACTTTAGACTTGCTAGTTGCATGTTTCCTTTTAACACATGTATATCACCTGACATCTAGAGTGTTATCACCTGACCACCTGACATACTACTATTTGGCTAGACCCTCTTGGTATGACCTGACTTACCCAGACTATTATCAATCTCTTGACATAACTTGCCACCTGATTATTATCAATCTCTTATATGCTTAGTTGCTTGTTAATTATCACCATCCTATCATGCTATCACCTTACACCCAGCATGATATACTTGACTTGTGATTATCACCTTTACGGGAACTTTACTTTATTATCCTGTATCATGATCAGTGACTTGTATTCCTGCTTTACATGCGGTGACTTGACTATATAGTATTTATGTACACCCGATTTTCCTGATCATGTCCTGTACCTGTTTTTCCCGTAAAGTGATAATTAAACTAATGAATCCTAAAATGTACCAACTTGTATTGGGTCGGGGGAAACATGCGGATATCGATATGTGTTCGTGTTTACAGTGGCATTAGGTATTGTGCACTCATGTTCCGGTCTGACCTGTGGGCCTCCAGGGGACCGAGGGGAGAGCTGGCTCCCTTATTCCTGTATGATAGGGCATACATAAGCCCCTCCTGTTAGCCTTGCGGCAGGTTCCGTCACCTAGCAACGGAACAATCCTGGGCCGTGGTCCCGGGTATGTACGGGACCCACTGTAAACATAGTTCGTTGATACCCCCGCTTGTTTCCAATAACAACCTCGACTTGCTTATATATGGATGTATGTGAGTTGGCCGTACACCGAGACACATACCTAGATATATGGGTAAGACGAGTAATAATAATAAAGTGTCATAATAACCGGCTCTTTAAGTTGTAAGTAGAGGTATGTGGAATGGGACGCATACCAAAGCCTGCAACTTAAACGGCTATGAATCTGTGATGTGCCTTACCGTATTTGCTTTTCCCGGACTTTATGTCGGATTTCCTGTTTTATGAGTATTATGTTATAACTACCTGGTAGCTCGGATTGGTTTTATTCGGATTCCCTGTTTTATGATTATCCTGTCATATCTGTTCATATCTGCTCTCACCTATCTGACTCCTGAGTATTTCCTTCTTGATATCATTTGTTATATGCATTATTGTGCTCACCCTGCTTCACCACTTGGTTTTGCTTCACCACTCGCCTGGGGAGTATCATTTGACTCCCCTGGATTCTCATGTCCAGGTTATGGAGCCCGGAGCGTGTGGATTCTCCCCGTTACTGCTCAGAGTGGCGCAGCGGTAGCGTGGATCTCCAGCCGACCGTCCAGGGCCACATCCTTCCAGGCCTCCTGTATGCCTCTCGAGTTTCCTCTTAGCAAACTCGTGAGTGCCCTTTTTCTATTCATACTTGTACATTTCCTTGTATACTTGTACGTGAGCGCCCTTTTATGCTGTTCCTGTATGTATATCTTTTGTACTCTCGCATTTGCGCATATCTGTGATGTATTATTATTGTAATATTCATCACCTCTGATGATAACTCTGTAATTGTATATATATATGTGTTGGAATGTATAATGCACCATTTGCTTCCGTACTCTGATTCTTGTCTGTACTGATGCTTAGCGTATATACGGGAGGGTAGTTCTGACCTACGTATATACGTTGCAGTGACGTCCCCGTATCGCCGGGATCGGGGCGTTACAGAGTTAAACAGATAAATTAATAAGTGCAGAGAGCTAATCTCTGAAAAGAGACTTGCAAGAGACTACAGTTAGTAGTCCACCACAGTTGTGTGCTCTGATACTTTGCCTTCTTGGACAGAGGCACAGAGTAGCAATATGTTCACTGCAGCTCTTAGTTTTCTGTAATTTGCCCCCGTACACCAAACAAAAAAGAAAAAGGGATTAATTCGTTAAAATAATTCAAAAAGAAAAGAAAACTTATCGTCCTCCCCCGGCAACAGTGGTAAAATTATGATCAAGCCAAACCTACACAAAAAAATATAGAAATTTAGAAAGTGCTAGGTCCTCAATTCTACCGTGTAGCCTAAGGCTAACGGCTTGTGATCTACAAGGAGGGACAGCAATGGAAGCATTATGTAAGTTTCTCTCTTTTAATTTATCGAAACTAATTAATATTTATCTTCTCAGTTTTATAAAAAGAACATAAAATTGTTAATTTAAGAAAGAGATGGTAGGACGAAGAGATGGTGGTATTGTTATATTTTAGTTATAAAAGAAAAGGAAACAAAAAGAGATAAAGAAAAGTGTCAAAAATCAGAAATAAAAAGAAATAAAAGAAGAATATTTACCTCTACTGTTGAACCATAATGAAATTTACCTTAACATGGAGTAAAGCATAATAGTAGAAAAGAATAAAGAAAAGTAAGGCTTCGGGGAGATTGAGCACAATGAGAAAAGTGAGAAACCTCCATTAATTGTCACCTTCAATATAAGCTTATTTAAGAAGATTACAATAGTGTCACTCTACAATAATTCTTTCTCTCTTTTGATCATGTAACTCTCTCTAGCCTAAAAATAAAATAAAAAATAAAAATTACATTGAAGAAAAAAAGAAAAACCTAAACTAAAACTCTCTCTGAGATGGTGTGTTTTCTGCCTTTTAGGTATGTGGGTATTTATAGAAGAAAACTAGAGAGATAGAAAGCAAATGAAGATAGGAAGAGCTGGATATTTTTAAATTTGAATTCTCTCCTTATCTCCAAACTTGATTTAATTTATTCAGAAATTCAATTCTGATCTGCAGCTTGTTAGTGTATTGATTTTCGAATATCACTTTACAATTGATAGAATTAGAAAGAGTGATCAACAAAAGAATTGTAGCCCTTTAAGTCTTCTTTCTGTAGCATCTTGAATCATCAGAATTTAGTTTCGATAGCGAAAGTTATGATTAAAATTCTAAACTGTATCTAGCCTGGATCTGAATCAAAATTGCTTCATCTCATCCATTGATCTTCTCTTTATCCATTTGTCCTCTTGGATTTTCAGTTTGTCTTCTAGAATTGATAAGATATCCATTTATCTTCAGCACAACCGATAGGATTTTTAAACAATCCATTTTTTTCTTGAATATAGATGATATTATCTTATCTGATGTATCCAGTTTTCAGATAAGATAGCTTTTAGAACATTTGGATTTGAATTGATCCCCTTTCTTTTGAACTTTTAAATTTAATTGGATAAATTTTATGATTATCTTCTCTCTATCATACCCTGCATGAATTAGGACGTTAAGACAAGTTATTTGCAACATTCATTATAGAATATATGTAGGAATGTAATAATATTTATGCAATATATGTATCCAAATACACCCCCACACTTATTTTTTGCTCATCCTCAAGCAAAACAAAGAAAAAAGAAAAACTAAACTGACCAAACCTAACCCACTATCGTAGAAATCACGGTTGCACTTAACACGTGCAACAAGCCATTAAATCGTTAGATTACCCCTAGAGGACGAGTTTTGTCTCGTGAGGGTTTTCAGTGGATTGCACCCACAAAATCCATGTAGAAAAAGAAATGAATTGTTAGTATTTTTTGAAAACGCATTTTGAAGGAAAAAAATATTTGAAGTATTAATGTAAAATTTCAAGTAATCTATAAGTCATAGGATTATCAAAACTTAGTCATTTCTAAACTTAGTCTTTATTCAAAAACTTATTTTCAGCTAAGGTAAAGATTAAAATTGTATTTCTCATCTAGTCTATTATTTTACCCTAAGTCATATTCAACTTTTGATCATGAAAATTTGGCTCAGAATTCTTCAACTCTAACTCTTATGCCTTATTATTCTTTTTTTTATTTATAGTGGTAATATCCCTTAGCTCTATTAGGCTTTCTAATTCACCCATGTAACGAGCCTTAGTCGGTGACTCCCAAACCAGACGATTTTAGGGCACCGGGTAAGAAAAGACCCCAAAGACTTAGGATTCGAGCAAATAAGGCCAAGGATTTTTATTTATATGAGCCACTTTTAGGCGTGGATACTTATGCTTCATGAGGCACAAATACCCAGCTTAATCAGAAGTTTTTTATATAATAAATATTTTTTTTATGTATATAAGGCATAACAATATTTATTTTAGAACCCTAAGTGTGTGAGTGTATAAAGTATGCACACTTCTTCAAGGTAAAAATTAAGATTAAATTACTTTTTTGATCTTTCTTCCTAACATCAAAATCAAATAACTAATTTATTTTGACCAAGTACAAGAACTCCTAATTGTGATCCTCTTATTCCTTAAAATTAACTTAATTTTTTATAAAAATAAGTCAAAGTATTATTTTCCTTTTCAAAAAGTTTTAAAGAAAGATTTTTTTTTTAAATTAGTGAAGTTAACATGTTAATAAACCCTCACCCACACCTAACTCATGCATTGTCCTCAATATATGAATGAAATGTAATAATATATGAAAAAGGAAAAGGGAAGGAAAATTGTCACCTCAAGGTGGTGGTTCCGGTGGTGGTCTTATTAGGCCAAGCGTTTCTGCTTCAATCTAGATATTGTGAATTTTCATGAAACCCACCTTTCATCACCTCTTCTTATTAAGATTTTTATACTCCCCAATATGAATAGGATCATACAAGATCCTAGTATGCAATTTTTTCCGGTTATATGACCAGTCTTGGGATATCATCACAGAGTCATATTGTTCTAAACCTTGGTCCAACAATGGAATGTGATTTTGTGGAATGGATGATTTGGGCTCAACATTGAAGGGAATTGAAACCGATACTGACTCGAGAATAAAGCTCAAATCAAGTTTAGATTCGAGAGTAGGAGTTGGTCATGAGTTTGGTCCAAAATAATAAAATTGAAGTTCACATATATTTTCCAATAATAGAATGTGACTATCCAAAATAAGTGGTCTTGTTCAAGCTCTATAGGGATAGGAATCAGTGTTGGCTTCAGAATTAGGTCCGAATCGGGTAAGGATACTGGAGTCAGCATAGATTTAAAAAGTGAAATTGAATCACAATATTGAAAATCGGTGTCACATTAATCTTCAAGTTCAATCTCATTGAAATGAAAACTTACCAATTTGTCAATGGGTTGATATTGGTCAAGTTCAAAATTATATGATGAAATTGAATCTTGGTTAAAATCTCCAAGATACCATGATTCTTCATCAATATGACTAGGATAATCAAGAGTGATCGAAAATGTGTTAGGCAGAGTTTCCTCATTTCTATCATTAATTGTTTTGACTAAATGACTCACTTTTACTTCTAACCTATTGAAAGATTAGAGACGATCCATTTAGGATTGAATAATATCATTTTGGGACTGAATCATAAATTCTATGGTCTTTTCTAAGTCAACGGTTCTTTTATTGTGGTTGGACTTGGAAATTAGAGTAAGGATATTAGATTTGGGAATTGTTTGAGAGAATTGAGTCTGCTATGATTTGTACTTGTCGTGTGGACTCAAGAAAAACTGCAAAAATCTTTTCTAAAGAAGATTTCTCTTCATAGGTTGGTCTTTGTATGGATTATATGAAGCTATTTGTTAGTAAGGTTGTTGATGGTAAGAGCCGGGGGAGTTGTATCCCCACTACTTGGTGAAGAGTGGTGATGATTGTCCCATTCTTGTGCATAATACTACAATTGGGGCATATATTGATTTAGATAAGACCAATCTGGCATACTTGGTTGGTTAGAGTAATGTTATAATGTCGGGTTGATAATATCCGAATTGAAAGAGATTGAGGTGAAATATAGATTTGAGTTATAATCAGAATAATTGTAATTATAATCCATTTTCACAAGAACAAATAAAAACAAACAAATAAACAAACAAGAAAATATAGAAAAATCTAACCTATGTTAGGGTAGAGCTTAGAGCTAGACGACTCCTCACTGTTGATTATCCACAGAAGATATATAGCAGAACTTGACCACAAGTTATCAGGCAGGTAGGGGTAAGATTGGTTGGAGGAATCCATGCTAAGCAACGGACCTAATTATGCCAAACCACCAGCCTTCAGGGTTTCGGCCCTCAATCCCTAACCTTAGACATCGATTTGGCAGGAGTCTACTTCTAACAACTTCCCCTTAGGTCAATCCCTATTTGAGTCCGAGATGTCCCTAGGGCCAACGTCTACTCAATTTTATGTTAGGCTGAGTTAGTGAGTAAGGAGATAATTTTTGGGTTAAGGAAGGGTAATGACATCCCCCTTATCTTGTTTAAGTATATGCTCTTAGTCTTTTTACTGCAGTGTACAAGTATAAAGCAAAAGGTAGCATTCAAGCAATATGAATCACCCAAAATATGTTTTCTAAACTATATGCAATGCACACATACCTTTCCTCCACCACTCTTCAATAGTAATGTAAAGAAACGAAATAGACAGATGCCCTAAGATGCAGGAGCCTAAACATTTTTTAGCATTTATAAAGCAACAAGTTACTGTTAATAAGAAATATGTACAGAGTGAGTTAAACAGATAAATTAATAACTGCAGAGAGCTAATCTCTGAAAAGAGACCTGCAAGAGACTACAATTAGTAGTTTACCACAGTTGTACGCTCTGATAATCTGCCTTCTTGGACAGAGGCACATAGTAGCAATATGTCCACTGCAGCTCTTAGTTTACTGTAATTTGCCCCCGTACACCAAAACAAAAAAGAAAAAGGAATTAATTCGTTAAAATAATTCAAAAAGAAAAGAAAACGTACCGTCCCTCCCCAACAACGGTGCCAAAATTATGATCGAGCCAAACCTCCATAAAAAATACAGAAATTAGAATAGTGCTAGGTCCTCAATTCTATCGTACAGCCTAGGGCTAACGGGTCGTGATCCACAAGGAGGGACAGCGATGGAAGCGTTGTGTAAGTTTTTCTTTTAATTTATCGAAACTAATTAATGTTTATCTTCTCAGTTTTATAAAAAGAACATAAAATTGTTAAGTAAGAAAGAGATGGTAGACGAAGAGATGGTGGTATTGTTATATTTTAGTTATAAAAGAAAGGAAACAAAAAGAGATAAAGAAAAGTGTCAAAAATCAGAAATAGAAAGAAATAAAGAAGAATATTTACCTCTACTGTTGAACCACAATAAAATTTACCTTAGCATGGAGTAAAGCAAAATAGTAGAAAAGAATAAAGAAGAGTAATGCTTCGGCGAGATTGAACACAATGAGAAAAGTGGGAAACCTCTATTGATTGTCACCTTGAATATAAGTTTCTTGAAAAAAATTACAATAGTGTCACTCTACAATAACTCTTCCTCTCTTTTGATTATGTTACTCTCTCTAGACTAAAAATAAACCAAAAAATAAAAATTACATTGAAGAAGAAAAAAAAATCTAAACTAAAGCTCTCTCTGAGATGGTGTGTCTTCTACCTTTGAGGTATAAGGATATTTAACGGAGAAAACCAGAGGGATAGAAAGTGTATGAAGATAGAAAGAGCTGGATATTTCTCAATTTGAATTCTTCCCTTATCTCCAACTTGATTTGATTTATTCAGAAATTCAATTCTGATTTGCAGCTTGTTGGCGTGTTGATTGCAATCAAATTGGAAAGAGTAATCAACTGAAGTATTATAGGCCTTTAAGTCGCATCTCTGTAGCTTCTTGAATCATCAGATTTGAGTTTCGGTAGCAAAAGTTATGATTAAAATGCTAAACTATATCCAGCATGGATCTGAATCATAATTGCTTCATCTCATCTGTTGATCTTCTCTTTATCCATTTATCCTCTTAGATTTTCAGTTTGTCTTCTAGAATTGATAAGATATCCATTTATCTTCAGTAAAACTAATAAGGTTTTTAAACAATCCATTTTTTCTTTAAATATATATGATATTATCTTATCTGATATATTCAGTTTTCAAATAAGATAGCTTTTAGAACCTTTGGATTTAAATTGATCCCTTTTTTTGAACTTTTGAATTTAATTTGATAAATTTTATGATTGTCTTCTCTCTATCATATCCTGCATGAATTAGGACATTAAGACAAGTTATTTACAATATTCATTACAGAATATATGTAGAAATGTAATAATATTTATGTAATATATCTGTCCAAACAGGAGAGTCACGTCCTAGCACAGAATGGATACGAGCCATGTATTTTGGAGTAAGACATGGACCTCGCACTGCGCATTTGAAGAACGCGAGTCTCGTATTGCTTCAGAGAAATGTGAGTCTGATCTTCGCGTTCTATATTTGCATGAACACGGTCTCTCATTTTGGAACAAAAACACAGACCTCATGTTTGGGAGTTGAGACACGCATTTGAAGAACGCGGGTCTCATGTTACTTTTGAGAAACACAATTCTAAGCCTCGCGTCTATATCTGCAAAACAGATTGCAACTGCAGAATCTTCAATTTGTTGTCAACGGGCGTGACGCTTTCATCAATGTTCAGCATTCTGATTGAGTCTCAGGGGCTACTGAGAACCCCCGGCAACCTAAAATTGAATAGTTTAGAGAGGAGAGAGATGGTGGGATTGGCCTTCATCATCATTTTGTATGTTAGCTAGCATACTGGCCCTGTGGGTCTCCTGAGAGACATTGATGCGGGTCGTGTGGGCTATACGGGAGGTTTTCAAAACCTCGCTGGACATGGTGTTGCTTGCATTGTGAGCACTGGTGCATGCCACTTTTGGAGAAGTCTCCAAAGAGAGTTGAGGGCGGGTCTCTAAAGAGGCTCTGTGGTACTATCGCGTTGCTTTTGGGCTTTTAAAGCCCAAAGAAAGAAACTCTTTAATTTCTATTGGTCAAATTCGAGATGAATGACTCGACCATTGATTCAATGAGCTTGATGTCAGCTTGCGCCATGGGTTTCTCATCGGTAGTGAAAATATTTCACACATCTTTTGTTTTGTCGAAAAAATATGAAGTAAAATTCTTATTATTACAAAGAAAATTATAACGGATGCAATCCAGTTACAAAGAAGGAGAGGATATTTAAATCTTCCCTTTGTTTAAGGCTGGGTTCTTCGTGTGGCGATGGAGAGAGAATCTTGTTCTCCATTAATCGGCAAATTTACAAGCTTCTCTTGGATCGTTTGGACAATGCAAAATAACTCTACTTGGACATGATAAGTGTTGGAGTTCTTCTTTGAAGAAGAATTCTTTCTTTCTCTCTCTCCCTCTCTCTGCTTTTGAATGCTCAAATTTTCTGCACTTTGTAGTTGTTTTGCTCTTAAAAAGAAAAAAGAAAAAAAATCATGTTCAATAAATTTCATGGCTATTTATAGGGGTATCCAGGGGTAAAAATGTCCCCTAGAAGCCCTCCATAATGGGATTAACTCCCCACATTACGTGGGTGGTAATTGACCCAATAATGGGGCATTTACAATAAAAAAGTGACCTCATGAATTCTGTTCTATTGTTGAAACACGGAGCTCGCAGGCTTGCGTTTGAGTTGAGACGCGGGTTTAGTTAATCTTTCGCATTTGAGGTGAGACACGGGTCTGGCTAGGATCTGTGCTTGAGATGAAGCACGGATTTGGCTGAGATCCGCGTTTAGTGTGAGATGCGGGTCTGGCTGGGATCTGTTTTGAGATGAAACGCTAGTCTGGTTGTGATCCGCATTTGAACTGAGATGCGGGTCTAGGTAGGAGCCGCATTTGAGATGAAATGCGGGCCTGGTTGTGATTCACATTTGAACTAAGATGCAAATTTGGCTGAGATCCGCATTTACAATTGGACCGAGGTCCGCATTTATCTTGAAAACGTGAACTTTGCGTTGAAGTGAGATCTGTGACTGAGGACTTGCCTTTAGTAATTTTTAGAAAATTTACAAAGGTTAGCCCTCTTAGGCTGACGAGCCTTAGGCTTAGCCTCAGATGTCTTCCTTTTAGATGTAGGCAAAGTTAGGGTGTTTTGCCCTAGAGTTAGCTTCGCGGGGTGAATCTGCTGCTTTGGCTCTGCTAGTGGAACAAGCTTAGCACTACATAGTATGCTCTGGTTTTGAGTGAAACTGGAGTAGCTTTGCTGCCAGCACCCAACGGTGCTTCAGTTTTACTCTCGTGACAAAGAACATTAGCAAGCAGTGATTTAGTTCTAGCTTGTAGCTAAGAAGTATTTTAGCATTTAGTGCTGGTAGTGTGGGCAGAGCTACAATAGCTTCGCCAACAGCACACAGAGATGCTTTGGCCTTAGCCTCGCGGGACAGGTGAGACTGAATTTTGAAAGTCTCGCAGCCAGAGACTGTTCTAGCTTCGCGTGAAGCTGAATCAAGAGATTTTTCTCTAGCCTCGCCTGAAGCTAAGTTGGTTTTTTTATATCCATATTGCCTTGGTAGAGGCTATTTTAGGCTCGTGAGGGGCTTTTGTAGCTTCGCATGCAGCGTTAACATGCTAATGCGAGGCTAATTTAGTCTCTGTTGAGACTTTGTTAGCCTCTTGTGGAGTTTGTTTAGCCTTAGAGGAGGCTGTGATGGCTCACAGAGAGCCTGATTCATCTCAACAGAGACTTGCTTCCAAACAGTAGCCAGAGGGGCTCTGGTTACAATGATCTTTCCGTGCTTAAACACATGCAAGTGCCTTACACTACCCCTAGAGAGAAGTTATTTCAACTCTATTAATCAAAATGAATGAGCAGTGTCTCAGTAATTGACCAGGAGTTAAATATCACATTGCGACACTTGATTCTTAGAAGTGGAGAATTCTCTCTCCAGCGGAGTCGCCATCTTGTTTTCCATTGATTGTGTGAGAGGAAAACTTACAAAATTGAAGAGGAAATTACAAGTAATAAAAACTAAAATTACAAGTATTCTCCTCTTGAGTTCTGGGGAAGTACGTCAGGAGAGTTTGATTAGCGTGCGATTACTTTATCCCATTGATGATGTGTGTGTTCGGTCATCAAGTACTACTGTTTGGAAATTTTCTTCTCACCTGATTTTGAAAATCATTTGAGAGTGAAATATTGTAGGGATTTAGCACTCTGAATTAGAGAACTAAATCTCTGAAATCTTGAAAGTTAGAGAATGATCTCTTTATTTATCAAAACATAAGCAGCAGAGTATTCTCTCTTGTTAAGCAAAAGTGCAGCCAAAAGCTAGCCTTCACCCCTTAAGCTCATCAATGCACCGAGCTATTTATAGACTGAGAGGGGTGTAACTGCCCCTAGATATCAGCAAGGCTAAAATAATCTGTTAGCCTCGCGTGAGGCTTAGCCAGGCTCAGCGCGAGGCTAGAAAGCTTCATGCGAAGCTGAATATAGGCCTCATGTGAAACTAAAATAGCTCATGCGAGCCTATGATAGTCGTTAGCTTTGTTGTCTCCACTGAATGTGAGACGAAGTTGTAAATCACCTAGAGGGGGGGTGAATAGGTGATATGCTAATCTATAACCTAAATGCGCTAAATGCGGAAGCTTAAAACAATATTGCAATCACACTTAATACAACCAACAAGTGTAGCCGAATTTTCCGTGAAGGGCTCTGGACTATCTCCTCTTGATTCTCCTAGATATGGGTTGAGGTGCTATATGAAGCTCTTGAGGTTAAGTACAAGTGAGGCACACACAAACAACAAGCCAAGCATTTAAGGATGATAAGCAATATGAAATATGCAAGGCACAAATGCAAGCAAGTATGATATGAATGAATGAATGATGCTTTGCACAAATATAAAGAGAGAGGGTTAAGAGACAATGGATTAAACACAACACAAGGATATGTTCCGAGATTCGAGCCCCTAGCTCTACGTCCCCGCCTTCACCGAGAAGGATTTCTAATCCACTATCTCCCACCGAGGGAACCTCCACTGAGGAGATTTGTTACAACAATAGGAGTACCAAACTCCTCTCTCAAACACTGCCTCACAACCGAGGGGTAGGCCCGTACCCAAACAACAACCAACACCTCTACCAAAGAGGGTTACAACCAATCTCCACCTCTCACTAGAGGGAGCAAACCACAAGCCTCAACTTCTACCAAAGAGGGAGCAAACCAATCACCCGATCAACCTCTACTAAAGAAGGATACAACAAAAAGCAAGGGTGTACAACTTGGAGGTTTCCACAACCTCAAACAATCTCTCTTTTTCTCTTTTCCACAAAATAAGATCCTAATAGAATAGGATAGATGATAAGCTCAAGTGTGAAAAAACTAGAGTTTGAAAAACAAAAACTCAAAGAAAAACTACGTGGGAAAACTCTTGTAAAAGATAGAAATGAAGAACAATACAAATCTCCCAAATTTTCTATTTTCTTTGATTTTTCCAAAAACTCTAAAACAAATAAGATGAATCCTTTTGGCACAAAAACACCTTTGAAAACTTGTTTAAAACACTTGTATATCAGAGAAATTTTGGCTCTTGAAATCTTGGTTAAAACAATGAAGAGATGGGGTATTTATAGCCAAGCAGAAAACTAGCCGTTAGGCTGATCTGGCAGCCTGACAGGCTTGCGGTCGACCGGCCCGGTCGACCGCCAACGGTCAGAAATATGACCGTTGGGGCTATCCGGTCGACCGTCCGGCCGACCGCCCAGATATAGAGAGCAGACTTTTCTGCTCCTGTCGACCGCTCGGTCGACTGCCCAGATACAGAGAGCAAGGCTCTCTGATCCGGTCGGCCGACCGGCCGACCGGCCCACTGTGCCGGCAGACGTGCATAGGTCTGTGCACGTCGGTCGACCGCCCGGTCGACCGGAAAGGCCTGTCAACACAGTTCTGGGTCAGAAAAACAGTTAAACATATTTATAAAAATTCTTTTAAGTCTTGTAAAAGTCCACAAAAATAGTTTTAATATTTTGCATTGATATATAAACATGTGATAAAAATTTCAACTCAAATATCAAGCATATGAAATCATTTTTGTGTTTTATCATTTTTACCAAAAACTAAAAACTTATATTTTATCAAACTTGAACTTTTCAATACTTGAATAGGAAAGTCAAAATAAGTTTGTATAGGAAGTTTAAGCATGCATGTATAACTAGAATACATCTATTATACATATAAACATTTAAACTTGTTTTGATCAATCTATTCATGAAAACCAAATCCAAAACATAAAACTTGTGTGTGTTGTGCACTTGAGCATATCAACTATACTTATCTTTACACATGGATTTAAAACACACTAAACTAAAACTAGGAACCTAAGTCTTCTTGACGATCTTCATCTTCAAGTCGACTCGATCCAAAACGTGATCCACCGAGTGCAAAGGTATGATCTTGATGCTCGGGCACTGGAATCACCATGTGAAAGCTTCCAAACTCCTCTTTTTGAAGCAATCACCAACTAATATCTTGCTTAATGATCTGAAACTAAAATCACAAGATTATTAGTAAACATAACTACATGAGTTAATCATCATCAAAACTAGAGAAGAAGGCCTCCGGGCTAACAATTTCCCCCTTTTTGATGATGACAAAACTCATGGAGTTATATATGCATGGATTAAAGTTAAGCTTCAAGGAAGCTCCCCTTAACTCATGCATAAACAAATAAACATAAATATGCAATGATATATATGAAACATGAAACATGCATAGATATGCATAAATAATAAAAAGGCTCTAGATACACAATGAAATGTTCAAAAACAAAACATGCTCTAGATACCAATTAAAATTAAACTAATTTAAACTTAATATATGCAAAACATAAATACGCATATATAAACCAAAATCTTTCTCCCTTTTTTGTCAATCATCAACAAAGGGGTAAAAAACCAAAACAAAAACAAAATCTTCTTCCCTTTTTAATACAAAGAAACAATATCAATAAGGGGTAAAAGCAAAACCAAATCAATAAATTTTTCTCCCCTTTTTGTTCGAAATAATGAATCAACAAAAGGGTTAATAAAAATAATGTTCTCCCCTTTGTCAAAAACAAAACCGAATAGGGGTGACAATCAATTAAGGTACCAATTAAAAATATGTCAAAGTAATATCTGATACCAATTGAAAGTAAACATAGATTAATCAACAATGGTATATGCGATATACATTCATGAAGAAGAAAGATGTGAAGCTTCCCTACATAGATACATTACATGGAAAGAGGGATGGCAAGCCCTAATCACATAACGTACACTATGCAATGCATTCAGGGGCGGTCAACCTCTAGGCAAATGCAGGCAGTCGCTTAGGGCCCACAAATATATGGGGCCTCTAAAATTATAGATAAATTAGTATTTAACTAAAATAAGAAATATAAAATATAAGAAAATGTTTTTTATTTGTTCAAGTGGGTGCTCCGAAGTGGTTATTGGACATGACTAGAAATTGTGTGGGTTTTGCCTGTGCGAGTTTGAATCCTTTCATCCACGCTTTTTTGATTTTTTTCCCCTCTTTAATTTTATAATAACAGGAAAAGCATGAGTTTCTTCCACTTTCCCAAGCTAATATCCTCCACTCCCTATAACTATTTTATTATAATAAAGAGGAGTCTCTTCCACTTTCTCAGCTGTCTTTTTCACTTTCCCTAACTATTTAATTATAAGTAGAGAATTTTTCAAAATTAAAACTCTCTCTCTGTGCAGCAGCCTCGCTCTTCACTGTCCCCGTCGCCTAGACTTCAGACTGACGGTAGGGCCTGCAACTGCTCTATAGAAAAAGATACATTAGTAAAACTTGAATAAAAAAACTTGATTAATAATTTTGCATTTTAAAAAGCTAGAAGAATTATTTTTCAATAAAATAATAATTAAATAAAATATTAGTTAATATTAATTACTTTTTAAAGTATATTTTAAAAGGGCCATTTGAAATTTCGCCTAAGGTCTCCCTAAAAATTGAGCCGCCCTTGAA